>JAMKCH010004369.1:0-48252 GCA_023653785.1 Ophioderma brevispina | reverse complement strand
AGATAATGTCAGACAGAGACGCAGCTATGTTTCCACTGATAGCGGGTCAGACGACAAACATTATTTGGTATCATATTGTGTTCCAGGTGAGTTATTGATTGAGCCATCATCAAACATACAATCAGATAGGGTTGGCACAACTATCACTATGAATTACAATATCTCAGCCAACAGGACACGTTCAGTGTATCTACGTGTACATACATGATATGAACTGACCTGTGTGATCTGGGTATCATATTATTACACAAAACAGGGGTGTATTTTCTAAATACATTGGTGGAATGAAACTACTGAACTGTGAAATAGGAATTGAGATTTACATGCTCAGACGTAGTGAGTGTATTACCCTATTGTTGGTAATAACCCATCCCCTTCTAATAAAACCCCCTCCATCATTTTTTTGACAAATGTTTCTATAAAATAACCAAAATTTGGAATAACGATAATGGTGATAACTCAATTTTCATGATTGATAGTGGTCAGATATATCCCTTTGTACTGTAAGTAATGTGTTCAAGTAGTTAACTATTTGCCAACATCAGGAAATCTATAAAAATTATCAAAAAATAAGATTTTGTCTCGCCTGAACTTATTAAGCAGAGACTTAGTAATCACTTTTCTGTTGGTGTGTCCGGCCGCTGTCTGTCGTCCTGTTAACTGCTTGTGTACAATTATATGGGAGTCCGTAAGGGGCTACGGATGAGTACTGGTGGAAAGAATGGGTTGACGAGTTCTCGACCTGATTTAGTTTTGGGCGTAAAATATGCTAATTAAGTATCTAATTGCATAATAACGAAATTTTCCCAAAGGCTTGTGTACAAGTTTGCGGGAGTTCCGTAAGGCATATATGAGGTAAACTGGTGGAAGGGAGCGGGCTAAAGAGTTCTCGACCTGATAGAGTGGCGTATTTCGGGCCAAATTTCCCCAAAAATTTATTTGAACTTCAACATCACATCAATGTATGACAATAAGAGTTAGGATATAAAGTTAAAAAAATATTTGGAATATAGAGTAAATTTCATATGAAAAGTTAACCTAACCCGGAACGGTCGTTTTGCCGGCCGACGGCCCAATGCAAGAAAGGCAATCTATTTTTATTTTTAACGGCCCAGATGCAACGAGAGCCAAAAGTTTGCGTTTCATGGCATCGCGGCCGTTTTCACGGCACAGGAATAGTGCGTCAAGTAAATAAGGCCACAGATCTTTTTCTGTGACAACAGAAAACATCGCGTCATTTTCGCGGAAGCGGCCCAGATGCAACGAAAAAAATCGCGTAATCTTTCCCGGGGAAGATGGCCACATGCAACGAAAACCATCGAGTCTATTTCCGGAAGACGGCCCAATGCAACGAAAAACATAACGCCATTTTCCGGAAAGACGTTCCAGATGCAATGGGACGCATTGCACCAAGTTCGTTCTTCTGCGGGCAAATTGGCCGAGATGCAATGAAAAGCATTGCGCCAAATTCGATCTTCTGCCGGGAAACCGGCGAGATGCAATGAAACGCATCGCGTCATTTTCAGGGGGAAAACGTCGAGATGCAATGAGAAACATTGCCCCTTCTGCGGGAAACTGGCGATATGCAATGAGAACCAAAAGCGTTGGTCCTCTTCTGTTTTCTCAGGCCCAAAAATTTATTTGGGTTAAACACCTCCTTGACCCAGATTATCGTGTTTTGGAAAAAAATGGAGCTCTCTGTCTTGGAAAATCAACCAGGAGGAAATTTGCTGAGGCCGATGCTTCCTAACTGTGTTTTGATACATCTCTAACTGTCAGACTTGTTGAATATCAAAATTGTGTATTTGTACAGAGATAAGATTAAGGCGAATTTAGGCTGGTCTGATTTCCATCTTAAAGATGCAATTTGGGGGAATAAAAATGTCGTCTTAAATCAAAGAAATCCTTTTTCTACCCGTTTTGGGAGAAAGGGGATTCATAAGATTTATGATCGTCATTGGTTATAATTTGGTGAAACCATTCGAATTGTTGGTTGTTGAATTTGAGATTCCCATTTCTGAAGGAGAAAATACAATTTTTTGATTAAAGGTTTTGTGCATGATTGGTTTTCCCGCATCCCAACAGTATTCAGGAAAACGTTTTTGACAAAATTACGGCTTCTATAATTGAACAAGTAAAGTTCCCAAACATGTCTATTCTATTCTAGGAACCAGGCCACTAGTGAGTGTGAATAACAAATGGGTGAATAAACTTGGATGTCCTGGATGACTTGATGGGTATAGGATTCATACTTGACTATTTAAATGTACCATGAAACCCCAATTAGTTCTTTTTATTTCAAATTTTTCAAAGAGCCATTTGTACCAACCAATTTTTATTTAAAAATGTTAATTTCTTTAGAATGTGTTTCCACATATTTATATATGGATTTTCCAGAAATCCATTTTTCCTTGATTTTGTGAATGTGGAAAAGGGTTTCCAATCTGTGGGATGAATTATGTTTTTTAAAATTAATTAATTGTTTCTGGGGAGTCTTTACTTTCTCAATTTGAGAAAAGGTTGGCGTTCTTGACACTTCAGACCATGATAGCTGCATTTCTTTTTTTTTATTTGCTTGAAGAAGTTTTATATCCACAGGTGTAGGTTTCATGGAACTGAACCCAAATTTACTGCCTTTCTGAATTTGGTCAAAATTAAGGAACACGGAATACAAAATTGCTGAAAACCATGGGAAAATTACTATAATTTTAAAAAGTGGACCCTTGACCTTGATTGATTTCGTTATTTGCCATGTATTAAAATTTGGTTTAGCCTTCCAGCTCTTAAATTTGAGCTGTTGTGTTGTGAGTGAGTTGTTCTGGGTGGTTTGTATGAGTTGTCTTTTGTGGATGTCTTTGATTTTTGTCTGGTTCTTTGTTTTGGTGTTCTGTTTGTCTTTTTTGTATTTCTTCAAATACTGTGCCCCCAAAACTTTCCCAAACCCATCTTAAATCATTACTCTCCTTGCTCACCCAATCTTGAATAGCCTGTGTGCTCCAAGATATGTGTTCATCTTTGCCTTTTTTGGCTCATGATCTGGTCTGTTCCAGAGCTTGTTCCCATTTTCTGGTTCTTAGTGTTCCCTCCTTTCCAGTTCCATTGTGTGAACCATGATCCTTGGATGTATGCTTCTGTTGAGATGTGGGCTAAAACTATTTTTATTATTCCTTGACATTGATACCTAGATGTAATAGTTTAAGCTTGTGAGTAGAAGGGGTTGGGGAAAGAAGATATGGTATGGTTTTGAAGTACAAAAAAAAAAATAAGTAAAGGTATAAAAAAAAAAAAAAAAAAAAAAAAAAAAATTACAATGCCCAATTTACAGGAAAATACTGCAAATTTTGTCCAATTTTCCCTGGCATGCCTATAAGGACAAAATCTAAAAGTGAAGGCTTTATTTTTGAAATTTACTGAGTAATACATTAATAGACACTACTATGAATATTCAATGATCCGATTAGTACTCAAATTACATGTAAAATACTTTAAAATTTTACCCCAGTAAAATCCTGCAGCAATTCTGCCAAAAAAAACCTGTAAAAAAGACAGCTTTTCATTCAAATTACTGTATATTTTACAGTATATGCACTGTAAAAAGTGGATAGGCCTACAAAGTTATGGTGTTCGTCAGTACTTTTATTCTCCAACATTCACAATCTCTGAATTTAACTCACCAAATATGTTTTTCAAAGTGTTGATCAACAGTAAGGTTTACAGTAGGCCTATAATGAAATTTACGGTAATTGTTGGCACAGAATTGCCTTGCCGTGCAGGATTTTCCTGAAATTTTAGTTTGTTGTGGTTTTTTTTTTTTTTTTTTTGACAGTGAAAGCCAAATATAAGATTCAAAAAAAAAAAACAAAAAAAAAAAAAAAAAGAACCAAAAAGCGTCCCCC
This sequence comes from Ophioderma brevispina, assembly GCA_023653785.1. Classification (NCBI taxonomy): domain Eukaryota; kingdom Metazoa; phylum Echinodermata; class Ophiuroidea; order Amphilepidida; family Ophiodermatidae; genus Ophioderma; species Ophioderma brevispina. The sequence continues at coordinate 44,356 of JAMKCH010004369.1, read as the reverse complement.
AGAGCGGAAGAAAACGTCCCCAAATCAATTAGAGATTTTGATGTAACTAGAGCACATGAATTCTAAAAAATTCTTTTTGGTTAACAGCGAATTATGAAGATTACAAGGCCTTATATAGTATAATGCTAAGCGGAGCAAGTAGGTTTAAAGCTTCCCCCCCAATTTTCGCAGTGGTTTCACGCAAGGCTATGGTTAAAAAAGATGAGAAATCTTGCGTAAGGAAGATCACGCAGGCCTATAGGAAAAAATGCTGCCGTGGCCAAGCTCCGTTGAAATGCAAGTTTGGTGTAAATTTGATGAGTTAAAAAATAGCTTTCTAAAAATGCAAATTTACACCAAGCTTGCATTTAACGAGCCGGGCCACGGCAGGTTGTTTAAAAAAAGCACGGCAAAAGCCACCTAACTCTATTACTTTGTATGTTTTTTTAACCCTCAAATACACCAAAAAAAAAAAAGCTTAGCATTTAACGTAAGCCGGGCCACGGCAGCAGGCTACGTTAAGCTAAGCTTTGGTTTTAATTTGAGGGTTTTAAATCCAGTCTAAAAATGAGACTGTAGGGTGTGTTTGATGTTCTTCCTTTAGCACGAACAAAATTCAACCCGAACGGATTCCAAAAGTCGAGGTCCGCTTCCTGGTCGTTAGCGGTAAGTGGGTTCTGGTTTGATCCAGGGCCGGCTCGGCCCTTGCCGTATTTTTTTTTGGGGGGTGGCTGATATGGTAGTGCACCTTGCGCCAACATTTTTGGTTACGCAAGCAGGTCCGGTGTTTTCCCACTAGTGGGTGATTTTTTCCGGGAGCTGGCTCTCACTGGAGAGGCTAAAATGGACAAGTGCCGTATGCGAAATCTGAGATTTTGATCTGGGACGCTTTCGGTCGTAGCTGGGTACATGGTTGTTACAAAAATTGTAGTATGCGCAGAGTTAAAAAAAAAGCCGGCCCTGTAGCGGCGGGGCGTGGTCGGGACCAGACACGTATATATATAAGAGGGGTCCCGAGCCAGGCCCAGCCCCTACGGCCGGCTTTTCTGCAGTGGGCAGTATAGTAAGTAAGTTTAAAGCGGTCGCTTGTTGACTTTGTCATTTTTCACCCAACAGGTGTACCTATTGGATCTGGGTGATCTCTTGGTAAAGAGAAAGGAACCGGGGTCATGTTCCCGTCTTAACGTAATTCGCTCTCGTGAATCGCTCCACATCAGGCACACCATCCCTCTTATATTTACTTCTGGTCCTGAGGCAGGCCTCCCTAGCCACTACAGGCGGGACTGTTTCTGCTGGTAGGCCAGTACAAGCGGTCCACTCATTGTTCACCCTATAGTGTACCAATTGGATCTCGGGTGATCTTTCACGTCACACACACCACCCCTCGTATCTATATAGTTCGGTCACGAACCAGGCCCCAGCCGTTACAGGCGGGGTTTTTTTGACCTCTGCGCTGCTACATTTTTGTACACAACCAAATAACGCTACCGAAAGCGTATACCTAGATCAAATTCCAGATTTCGCATACGGCCACCAGTCCATTTTGAGCTCTCTTCAGCGGATAGCCGCTCTCGGGTAAAATCACCCACTAGTGGGAAAACACTACATACAAAAATGTTGCGCAAAGACACACTAACCTCTCTGCTCACAAACCCCTGCCCCAACGCGGCGGAATATTTTTGGTTGGAAACCAAGCAGGCCCCGGCTGATTGTGTTCCGCCGGAGAGGGTAGTGTAATTTGCGCCAAACAGTTTTTTAGCCAGCAGCCCCTGTGTTTTCCGACTAGTGGGGGATTTTACCGAGAGGGGCTCTCCGCTGGAGAGGAGAGAGATAAAAATGGACGGTTGCCGTATGCGAAATCTGGATTGATCTAGGGACGCTTCCCCCCCCCGGGTAGCGTTACATTGGGTTGTGTTCAAAAATGTAGAGGCGCAGAGGGTAAAAAAAAACCCGGCCTATGTAGCGGGCTGGGGCTGTTCGGGACCCGAACGTATGATAGATAAAGAGGGGTTAGTTGAGAGAGAAAAGAAAAAAAGGGATAGGCGAAAGTTGGCATGATTGGGTTTTGAAGACGAGCGCACGCTTAAAGCGCGATTGCCGAGAGCGATTTAAGACGCTTTACCGCAGGAGGGAAAAAGAGAGAGGGCATTTACCCACACGAACCGCCTATAAAGCGGGGAAAACCTGTTTTGAGCCCGGGTCATTCGGGGCCATGGTTTTTGCAAAAATACGTAGGGTTGCCGTTAAGAGAGGTCAAACACGCGTAAAAGGTGGTGAAACCATACTCGGTGTCGCCGAGCTTCTGAGGCGGGTCATCCGGACCCTGGTTTTGCGACAAATACTGGCGGATAAAACACGGACCATGATGCCGGTTGGATGAATTTAGGATGAACCGGCTTAATGTCAGGTCATACATCAGTCCGCGGGGTGAGTGTGCCAATGGTACCATGTAATCCAGTGCTATCCTGGTGCATGCTCGAGTCTCCAGATGTAATTGGAGCCCCCACCTCGGGTGTGGAGGGAGCTCTGGACCCCTGTAATAGAAGAAAAAAAAAAGATCGGGAAGGCAAAGGGTATCCACACTATCTGGGAGCCCATGCAGAGGAAAACCAAACATTGACTTTTGGACATTTTCTTCATTAGTATGTAGGTTTTTTTGAGGATTATAATGTTTTACACTAATTGATCCACACTATGACTACTATCCCCCATCCCACCCCTTACACCAACATCCGAAAAGAATGTAGCCATCGCCTTCCTACCCAGCCACAACCCAACAAACATACAAAGTACGCGAAAACCCCCATATAGCATACGTATGTAGTCAGAATACCCCCCCACAGTGCGCACCACGGGGGCTCAAACCCCTCTCATCCCGCCTCTCATCAGACCCCGTGGCACAACGCCCTGCCAACTATCCCTGCTGACCCGAAACATCTTATATGCATCTAAGCAGCACGACTTGGAACGACATCCCTTGGGACCTAACCACTTATCGGCTCTACACTGCGCCTACGGAGCACGTCGACGCCGCGCCCCCGCTGCCCAAACAACTCAAAATTTTATCACCGCCCACCACCTCGCCAATCGTGGAGAACCCTCACCACACCAGTTTTTTCCATCCACCAATCCGTTCATCCACCTTACCCCACACCCACCCCCTACTCCCTCCATAACCACCCCCCCCCCAAACCCCTCAAGAACACTCATAACCCGGCCCCATCTTGTGATCCGGCCACCACGCCTTGCTCCACCCCCCACCCAACCACACCCCCACCACTCCACAAGGACCTCCTTATCTGGCATCACCGCGGACCGGTCACCTACATGCGCCACCGACACAGTTCAACGCACATCCTAACCACACCCACATCTGCCTCGCCACGCGTTGACCCCCTCCTTCACCCCCCACCTTCATACCAAAGCCAACCCCGGGCCGACCACACCGCCGACACACTCCGCCCTCCCCCAACCACCATCACCAGCTCTCTACTGACCCAATGACGTAAACGTTATCCAAACGTACCCGACAACGAAAGACGTCCTTACCTACAATCCTGAAGTAATCAAGAGCATACCTTGAGGACCATCCAACTCCCAACTCGACCCCGGGGTCCCCCTCCCCAATCCCAATCGACCGGGGAATACCCCAACCCGCGGAGCCCCCTCAGTCCTCGACGCCAGAGACCCTAGCTCCCCTCACCACCAACCCAAACTATTCGACAGCAGGCACCCCGCAATGCACAGATCACCTGAACACCCCCTCCAGCCACCGCCAGACCGGGGGCACTCAGAGACACCCTAGCCAACCCTACAACCAAATGTCCACCCCCCTCCCTCCCTCTGCTCACACCTACGGGAACACACTCTCCGATCCCTCTACCCTATCCACCCGCTTCCCTTCGCTCCATCGACTATCTAGCAACCACTCTCCACCCTACCTCGTGGCCCCCTGCCTGAGCGCGGGCTCTCCCAACACACAACAACTCTCACCCTACACCCACCATCAGAACCACATCCCGCAGGTTACACCACGGCCCATACCGCCTCACTCTAGAGACCGCTCCAACCAAACCCCTGCTAAATCTCACCACACCACCCACAATGTCCCCCTTTTCCCCACGTCCTCTTCATTACACCCCCCCCCCCCCAGATCCCTCGGGGACTCCTGCGGCAGACCCCCCGATCCACTTCCCCCTTGACGACCCACACCTTCCTCTTAATAGGGCCGCCCCTTACCCAACCTGAGAACCAACGAGGCCCTAACGCTCGAGCACATCCACGCTCACCACACTCTGCTTGCGCCCGGGCACCATTCTCTGCCCGGGCCTTACCCGGAGGCACAAGACTTCAGCCCGCGTGGCCCTCGCGTTGGTTTCAAAAATGTTAGGTGACTGAGTGTTTCGTCTTGCATTGCTATCTGACAGGTAGAAAATCAAGCATGCTTTTCAAAAAGGGACCAATTAGGACAGTAGGCTAATCTTAAGAACTCAGCATAGGACTTTCTTATCTGGTAGTTGTTTGTACAACAATCTTTTGAAATGTGCATTGGTAGGTGTCATACAACTGACAAGCCCTAAACCAAGAGAACCACATATGGGAAATCACATATGTCCGAGAAGAAAAATTGAGGACTTCTTCACAGCAACTGCAGAATCAGATTCTGTATGTGCGAAAGCATGTCATTAAACCACAGTTCTGGAGAGGTTTCTCAATGGCTTGTTACACCAGAATGCTGAAGGACATGTGGTAACATCAAACTGGTCAGGGAGCTCAACGGTTTCATAACTCTGTGCTTTTGAGTTGGGAACTACCTTAAAGGTTGGAGATAGGTAGCAAAAGAATGGATGCAGCTCGCAGGCCACTGTTACCGCCACCTTGAGCTGTGAATCCTTCTTGTTGCTACCTTAATCTCCAACCTTAGGAGTTCACCATAAAGCACAGAGTTATGAAGCTGTTGTCTCCATTGATCCAGTTGATGTTAAGCACTGTCCCTCAGCAGTCTGGTGTGGTGTAAACAGGCCATTGAGAAACCTCTCCAGAACTTGGAGGGTTAATGACCATGCTCGCACCATTCAACAGAATACTTGATCTGCAGTTGCTGTGACGAAGCTCAATTTTACTTGTTCCGGGACATAATGTGATTTCCATTGGTGGTTCATTCTTGTTAGGGCCTGATAGTGGTAGAACACCTACCACGAACATTTCAAAGGTGTGGACAAAAAAGGAAGATAAGAAAGTCCTCTATGCTGGTTTTTTTAAGATTACCCTTACGTCCCTAATTGGGTCCTTAAAAAGCATGCTTGGAATTTTCTACCATGTAAGATAGCATGCAAGACAAGAAAAACACTCAGTCACCTATTTTAACTTAAAGACATCTTAGCTTATTCACTTCAGGTGTGATTTACTACATTCATTCATGTGGTAAGGGATTCTAAATATGCAACAACACAAAAAACATGTTTTGAAAAAGAAATTGGGATGGGTGGGGTTAATTATTTCTTGGAGATGTTCCTAATGTCATGTCAGTTCTAGTTGGTTTTGCATTTATACTTAGTGGGCTACTCTACATGGTGGGGAGATTTTTGTTGAAACCATTAATTAATGATGTATTTTCTATGAGAAGGAAGCTGGTTTTTGGCATTGGGAACAACAAAAAACATCAGGAAAGGGAAATTGGTGGAATTGTTAGAAAGACCCTTTTTACACGCCAGAGTTTTGTTCTAAAATCCCGAACCCGGAATTTTTGTTAAAAAAAACGAAAAAACTAAAAAATTTAAAAATATTTTTGTAAATGTTAAAAGGGTTTGCAACAAGAGATTTCCACATATCAGGTTGCTCGGAAATGATTATTGAAAATTCTGATTTTTTGCATGGATGTAAAGCTTTACAGCAAATTCAATACCCCACCTGAAAGGACTAAGCTGAGAAAAAATTCTTTTGGACAAAAAAATATGTTTTTAAATTCTAATTTCGTATAGGATGTCAGAATACTAAATTCAGCTGCTTATGTTATATTAGAGAATAAAGTGTATGCTTTTGGGAACCGGTATCTCTTTATGACGAATGAACCCAAGCGATTACTGACATTATTTTAAGTGGATAGAACGGGGGGGGGGGGGGGGGGGGGGGGGGAGGCCTCCGGGCCTCGTTCTTCCACTGACTTGGTCATAAAGAGGAGTACAGTTCCCATTGTTACCAGTATCATCATACCTGTGATTCATTCTTAGCGGGCAATGGCATCAGTTTCAAAATGTATTGAAAAAATTTCTTCATTTGCTCTCCAAAATGATAGTCCGGCCATTAGAAGATAGCGATATATTTACACATAAAAATTAATTTAGCAAGCTTTACGGCCCTTAAATCATACAAGAAAAGGGACTGCCACACCAAGAGTGGTTATGAACAACAATCGAACAAACCCGTTGTGAACGCATAGTGTAAATGATCCTAAGCACCGTGGCTAGGCGCGCTCGAAGCGTAGCAAAAACGTGTGGTAGGGACCGAGCGCGTCAACCTAAAAATTATATAACCATCCATACGCAGCGCGTATTACCTGGGTTCAATTAATCAATTGAAACTGGGCTTCAGCCAATGAAATTTCTTACATTTCACCAGCTGTTGTAAGAATGAAATATGACAAAAATAATAAGCACTTTTTGTTTTCACTTCAAGGCGCATCTCTAGCCAACTACAGGGTAAGAAATCTATGAGGGTCTTATCTATATGACAAATAACTTACAAATGACACAATATTATGGACAACTCAAAATCACCGTTGACCTTAATGTGAATAAGTTATTTCTCAAAAAGAGTGATCCCCATTAGCGTGGGTGTTAGTAAATGAACCTGGTTTTTGTACTGTTATACAATTAATAATTTATGCTTTCTTCTTGATTTCATGGTGTGGGGGTGGGGGGGGGAGTGTGTGAAGAAGGTTCTAAGTGGGGGATCATGCCTTCCTTTCCCCCAACTGTTATACCACCTGAACAGTATAAAATATAGCAGAGTGTAACGTTTATTTGATTGCCAACAGGGGGACATTCAATAGTAGACCCCAATAATTTGTTGTTATGTTATAACATGATTTTTGTTACACAATGGTTAAAAAAATATTGCCAAACCACTCACATCGGTTTTGCCCCATAAGCTATATAAAACCACCAATTTGTAGCTATTGGATTTTTCTCAAATATTCTGAAACACCTGTCCCATTCTGCTTATTCATTCGTTAAGGTGTGCAACTAAGAGATTTCACAATAACATTGTCCCTTAAAAATTCAAAAATTGTCTGATTTTTGCATCATTAATGTATTGCTCTCTATCAATTAATATCCCCATTGTGAAAGATTATTTAAGCTGAGAAGGGCATGTGTACAAAAATTGTGCAATTTCTAAGTTCGTATATGAGCAAATACTTAATTCATGTCTATATGTTTTATTTACTGAAATTTAAGCAAAACTCAAAATCGCCTTGTTGTTTTCAATTTCAAGGAATTTATGTAGCCAAGTATAAAGTACACGTTAGTACCAGGTAAGAAATCTATGGGGGGTCTTATCTAAATGAACATCACTAAATATGAAACCAAATATTATGGATGCCCCCCAAAAAATCTCTTGTTGCAACATTTTTAAAGGGACATTCAGGGAATTGTTGTGGGAAGGTGTGTTCAAATTTTTGACCAAAAAGCCAGATTTTGCACATCACATTAATTGTGTAGCCCGATATGAATTAGGCATTTTTAAAAATTAAACTAAGGCTGATTTTTGTATTTAAAGTGTTGATATGGACATTAAAAAATTATGAAGCGTGCCTATGGGAGAAAATGGAATATGCAAAAAGACTATAAAAAGTATTAGATAATCGGTTTATTGTTGTGTTCCTCTTTTTAGAACTAGGGGCAAAGGGCGAGAGGTGGTTTAATAACACTGAATTCTTGATTGAATGTCCTTTAAGCGGACTCAGAGAGATTTAGAATATTCATTTTTTTTAAATGTGCATATTTGTATAGCATATTTGTATTGTACCAAATGCTTAAATTCAAAGTTTGAGATGAATCGGATCGTTCGTAATTCTGAATCGGAATTTTATAACATAGTTGTGGTTTTTTCTATATGAATGGGACATCGATTAGAGCTTCGCTATTTCACACATGCGGGAGTGATTAGCATGGGGACAAGCATTACATTCACATGCAAAAAAACCATGACTGTTGGAACAGAGGAAAATGGAGGCTGAACCCTCAATGGAAAAATTTGAGGTTAGCCTTTGCATTTCAACCTCTGTGTGTTAGATTTTTTTTTTTCTGTCTTTTTGTAAACACATAGGTCGGTGGGTTTTTTGAGGATGGCTTCCCAAACACCACTACTTGCAGGTCATTGGGGGGATAAGCATCTCCAAATAAACCATTACTGCATAGTCATTTGAGAAGCCATATCAAAATTGACCAACTTCTGCAGGACATGTGAGAAGCTGATGCCTCAAAATCCACTGCCCTGCAAGTCATTTTGGAGAAGCATCTCAAAAAACCACTTCGCAGTCATTGAGAAGCATCTAAAAAATCACTTCTGCAGTTCATTGAGAAAGCCATCTCAAAACCACTTCTGCAGTCATTGAGAAGCCATCTCAAAACCCACTCTGCAGTCATTTGGGAGAAAGCCATCTCAAAACCCAACTTCTGCAGGTCATTTGAGTGAAGCCCATGAGCAAAAAAAACCCAATACATGATCGATTGCAAATTCTAGGTTTGAGATTCTTTGATGTTCAGATTTAGCAAATCACGGATTGTGCCTTTAAAAAGGGCACACTCAGTCATTTTTTTGCTGCCTCAATTTGAAAAAAAATTCGTGAGCTGTTGGCACTACAGTTCAGTTTTCTGGGAAGAATGTAAAAACAAACATCTAAGTCCATTCTTAAATGCTGGGTGGCCTCACAAGAAAGAACAATAAGGTGCCAGTCTGGTAGATATTTTGGGGATGGAACATTTTGCAGTCTAGATTGTGCTTGACCTTGTTTCTGGTTTTAACTTGATACAAAGATGCCTTATGATTGGAATCTGGAATCTGAAATAAAAAAGAAAAAGCGCTCCTTTTATTTTATAATTTATTCCCCCGTTTGTTTAGGCATTATCAAAAATTATGACCCTTTAAAAATTGCTTTGAGATCCCATCAAAACAGAAGCAGTGCCCCTCCCCCTTATATCCCAGCACACCTGAAATCCCTCGCATAGAATGGATGTTGAGTTTCACTCTCATCAAAGTCATGAGGGTGGGGGAAGCTGAGAGCCATGAGAAGGCTGCCATGTACTTTACAACAAAGTATACATATTCTCGATGATTGCTATGATAAAAAGACATAGCAAGGTTCTTTTTCCACCACAGTATTCTAGGGCCCACCCAAGGTTGGTTAATCATGTTAAGACTCATTCAGGTGCGTGTTCCTATTGTCTTTAAGGCCCCCTGATTTACCCGAAGTCGGAAGTAATATCAATCTTGAATCTCAGATGAAAGACCATATTTGAGCCCTCAAATCCATTACATTCCAGAATAAACAAAAAACTTGTTTTTTATGGTAACCATCAATATTAGCACAGCATTTGAATAGGGATTGTAATATGTGTTATGCCCTGACAATTTTGTTCCCATGGGTTACTTGATTGGGGCGTAGGTGCAAGTGCCAGGCTTCTCATTATCAATTAGATAGAGAACACAGGAGGATTCAAAGATCAGAACAAGCACCCTTAAATTGCTTGCTTTGGTCATCTGTCATAGAAGGACCGCAATTTCAAATAAGGATTTGAAATATCTTTGTGGGTTGATTGGCTGACTCCTATGATTTTCACAGACATCCTTACTGCTTATTGCAGTCACAGAGTAATACTATGGAAAGTGCGGGAGAGTACGTAATCCTTTGTTTTATAATTGAATTCAGAAAAAAAAAAGTTGTGCCGTAAATGAAAACCAGTGTTTAAAAAATACGTTCAAGACTGGAAAAATATCGAAAGGAATTGTGGGGGAAAATAACAAATGAAGGCGGCCATAGTTGTTGCGTGTTCACTTTTCCGTGTTTGCAGCTCACCGAAAGTACCAACAAAAACGTCAATTTTTCTCGCAGGTTCTAAGTTCGAGGCCAATTACAATACATATTCAAAACATCGTAACGACCCTTTGATTCAAACCCAGGTCTAAAATTCCAGTTGATTAGTTGATCCCAGTTGAATGGTTTCAACTGGACCCGGTGAAATCCAGCAGATTCCAGTTGAATATCCAGTTGAATCAGTTAATTCCGTGATGGAAAATGTAACCAAACAATTTTCACTAGGTTTTTTAATGACCAGTTGTGAACTCAGTTTAGACCAGTTACAAACAGTTTTAAAACAGTTGAACCAGTTCGTTCCTTCTACGGAAAAGGGTAACAATTCAAACTGGGAAATCAACTGCAATGGTGTAGAACTGGGGAAATGAAAAACGCATCAATAGAACCCCTTCGTTTTATGGAGATGATTTTGAGATTGTGTCTTTTACAAAACATTCTCTATGGACGGACTGTAATTACTGTTTAGGTTCTTCTCATGCAGTATCAAGTTTCATAATATCTTTCGCAGTCTGTGACAACAGACTTATCCACCGTGGGAGAATACTTACCAGTACCGCCGTGTACGGTACTATAATGAGGATATTGTCGCAAGAGTTATTTTCTGTTTTGGCAGCCTGCTAGATATTATTTGCATCATCTCCTATTCCAAGATATAACAGGCCACACGATGGTTGGTTGAGGCGGTTGTAACAATAATCATCATTACAGAGCTGCAGGTTTCCAAACGCTCAAAGAGAACCTATGGGAAAAAAAACTATTGAGACATACCATGGTGAAAATGGGACTCAAATGAGACACCTAATGATTCAAGGAGATACCTGAAGAGTAGCTTTGGGAAAACTGGCTCCAAATGATACTTTTCATGTATCTGGCACAATTCTTAACATGTAATTACACGCAAAATATTCTCCCCTCTGACTGGGAGCAAGTATGCAACAGCTTAAATTGAAATCTGAAAGCCATAGCCTAAAAGTTAGCATTTGTCCATTAAAATGGTTTACACAATAATCTTATTTTTAAGATTTACCCTCGCTGAAACACAGAATTTGGACTAACAGGTAGTCCTGTTTGGATTTTTTAACACCTACAATCTGGAACCTATATACTTTTGCGGGTGTCAGGATGACACTTCAACACCAATCAGCCTTGTGCTCTGTTAAAAGTGATCAAGAGATTTTGAGGACTACAAATTTCTTGCACTCTGCACTAATCATGTGGTAGAACACCTACCAAGAAGTTTCAGGGTTTTATTGAAAACAGAAAATGGAGGACACACAAAAAAACTCTTTGTACCTGCTATCATAACTGTCCTCTATTGAAAAAGCATTGCTTTTGTTTTCTGCCTTGAAGACATAAAAATCCTAAATTCATTATCTTATTACTACAAAAGACGAGGAAGACGGTGGAATTCAGTATTCACTTTTCAGGTATGATCTATAACTTGGTAGCATTTACGAATAAGAAAAACCCAAGTAAAACAAAAAATTGATGGGCCCTTTTTGGAAATGTCCTCGTGTCTCTTTAAAGGAAAAACAACAGCGATTTCTTTTACTATAATGGTACATTCAGCAGGACATATATTATGCGCCCACATAAATTCCAGGTTCTGCTTAGATAATTGACACAAAATCATAAAAATTTCATTCAGTTGAATATTTGTGGTATGGGCTGTTTTTTTTGTTTGTCTAAGCTGCTTGGAAAATCACGGTGGATTGGACTAAAAACGCTGTTAATGACTGTATTTTAAATGTCTTGACTGGCAGATAGAGAGCGAGATGTTAAGTGGCAAGAAGGTCATGTATTGCACTGGTTACTGTGTAAGATGTGTGTTTGCTGATATTTATTAGAATCTAAAATCTCACTTATCTTTCCTTGAGTCAGTTGGCTCGTGAAATGGTTCCATTTCAAATGAAGCCACTGACCAAAGACTTTGTATGATAGTATGTTGATGGGGAAAATTTTATGGACACAGGGCAGCTGTGCAACCTTCTGAACCTTGCATACATATAACCAATTGTGCCATTGAAATGTTGAAATTATACTTCAATCCCAGTAGACCATAAACAAAATTCGTGATGACCCCACTGTGTCTTTTATATAGCTAGTACTGTATCAAGGCATTGCCATCCTGTAAAAACATAATGTATGTTTGTTAATGCAATTCAGATTATTTTGTATGGAGAAGAAGAGACTATATCAAATAGCTCCAAATGTCGCAAAACATTACTAAAAAGCGCAATGTCTGTGTTGTGCCATGGTAAACTACTGTATGCACTTGTGATTGTTTGCTCTTGGAAAGCAGTGAAACTCCTTCACAATTTCACGTCAATTGTTCATAAATATGTTGCTGAGCTGTAAGTGGCTCAATTATACTGCGTCCCCACCCTTTGTACAGGTTGTCAAATCAGAATGAAAAGGGCCCATGGTCCAATCGCTAAGACTTCGTCCCCAGTACTCCCGATTTTTCCCAAAAATGGTCATAATTTCTGAACATTTTAGTCTTAGAGCTACTAAAGGACATTGTGGTTATGAGTTATGAGTTGAAAAATGTACTTCCATTGTGGGTCAACAGTTGATTTTACAGAATACTCTATGGGGCTTGCAAAATCATGTAAATTACATAATTACAAATTTTAAAAATTAAAAACTTGGATTGAAAATTATTCTTTCAGTCCGAAAAAAGGCATCCCACAAGGACCTGGTATACTTGTTCACCCAGGTCCAAATATAAACCTGCTCTATCAGCAAAGTTCCCAAAATTCAATTTGAAGTCGTCATATTAAAAAAGGCTTTTATGAAATATATGTGGCAAGGGTTTATGTCTGCCCGTGACTTCTGGAAATCTGATTTCCAACCCATTAAGTTTTTTTATCAACTTTGGTTAGGGCCAAGAAAAAACAAGTTTGTCTCAGAATACCTGCCCATTTGTTTTTATAAATTGGTCTTTATGCATTATTTGTTAGGTTTTGCTCACTTAAATTTTTTGATGAAAAAATTGTCAAGAAAAAAATTTCAAAGTAGGTAAAAAAAGAACATTTCGCATTTGTATTTTCACATTTCTGAGTAATTTTGTGTTACCTATCTCACCTGATCCCTACAAGCCTTGTTCCCAGAAACCCCAGGTCCTTAAAAATATGACCCCATAGGCCTGAAATGCGCGGGTTGTACGTGTCTATGCTTCTATGCTACACCATTTGTTGTTTTGTAGTTCAGGGACAAGTCAAGTGGCACTTGTATTTTGCAAGATGGAGGGACTAAAACAAATTTGGCATTTTGTCAAGTGCCACCATTAATTACAATCGGGGATCCAATTCTAATTACAAAATCGTCTATTATGACAGTAAGATGGCGATTTTTTGAGCAGTTTACCATTTCACAGGTATAGTTGTTTTACTCGAAATTACCAAACACAACTGTTGCCAATTTTGAAAATGGGGGCCACTCTTGCAAACAAATTGCTTTATTGCTTTAACTGTAGGACATGCTGTTTGGAATTTCAATCTCATCTCCCAAAGATCACAATGTGAAGTGAGGGTTCTGCATGTATGCTAACAAGAATCTAGCTTGTGTCCACATGTGTACAAGAAGGTTGAAAGTGCAAAAGCTGCCATTTTTTCTAACACTGTGTGGCATGTGCTGCCATGGTATTATAATATAAATATCAATGCAGTCAATGGGCTCTTGAAATTGCGTTACGATGGGGCTAGGGTAAATCTTAGGAGGGCGAAAACTTACACGATTACATCCCTAATTTAATGCAATTCATTGCTTTAAAAACTCTTGTTTTCTTAATTTTGAGACTCTTAGGGGGCAGCTGCTCATTACCGCCCCCTCACCGCGGATGCTGCCCCTGCAGTTCTTTCAATTAGACGCTCAGACAACTGTATGTGTTGCCTGAAGAACCATTTCAAGAACCTGCAAGCATGTTAATAAATATGTTGAGTGGGAATTTCTGACAAATGGCAGCTATTGCACTCTCATTTGCCAGTGTGTTCTGCGTATTTTAACAATTATAACCGTGAATGAACGAGCAGAAACTACAGGGAATATCTTGTCTATAGGACAATTCAGTTGTATATACATTTGAGGAAACTTTCATATTACATTAGACAACCCTGATAATTTCTTCGCTGATGCATGGGGAGGTTGTTGATATGCTGTTTGCCGAACTTGATGAAAATTCAAACTATTGACAATACGGTTATTTTCCGACTTTCAAACAGCCCAGAAATGGGCTTTCCAAGGCGCACCAAAGCAGTGGCGGGGGAAACAATTTTTCAAGCGGAGGGATCAAAATTGCTTCTTTCAAAACCAAAGTATTTAAAAATAAAAAATTGGACCAAATTTACATGATTTGTTCAAAAACAAGGGGGGAGATCATGGCCTGGACCCTAGTTGTGCCACCACTGGTGTAAACCAGGACTATTTGTGGGAAAAAGTCAACTTTTTTAAAATTTGAATGTCCTTAGACATTGTGTGGGGCATTGGCGTATGAATGTACCCGTCTGGAACAACAGTGGGGTTTTATACATTAATTCCAGAGAGATGCAGCACTGATTAAAAAGAAAATAACAAATATGCTATGTTCTGTTTTGACCAAATAAACATATTATTCCAATCATTAATTGTGTTTTATTCAGCCTAAACTGGGAATAAAAAAAGTGAAAATTCCGTATTCAATTCTTTTGTGGAAAAAAAAACGGATGTCCAAAACCTGGTATATTTAGGGTATTTTTTTGTTGCTCGTTGTTAACATTGACGTATCAGTGTGGGCGGCTACTTCAAGTAATAGTAGCACTTTTTTTAAGAGTGTCCCCCAATTTTTTAAAAAAAAGGATTGAGATTTTTGCACCGTGTGCTTGGTAATTGGCTTGTAACTATACCTGTGAATGGTAAGCTTGAACTTGTCTATGTGTCACATAAAAATTTATTGCTTTAAAGGGGCACGAGTCATACTGGTACAACCAGCTCAGGTGGCGGGGTAACGTGCTCGCAAGGCCCTGCAAATCCTTCTGTTGCTACTTATCTCCAACCTTAGGTAGTTCACCATAAGCTCAGCGTTATAAGCCATTTCCTCCATGACCAGTTGATGTTAGCACGGTTCCTCAGCTTCTGGTGTAACAGCATTGAGAAACCTCTATCCGAACTGGGGTTCATGACCATAGCTTCGCACCCATACAGTAATCTGATTCTACAGTTTGCTGTGAAGAGCTCAATTTTACTTCCTCGGGACAGTAATACTGATTCTAACCGTTGCTGGAAAGAAGCTCATTTTACTTCTTCCTCGGACATATTGATTCCATATTGGTTTCATCATGTTTAGGGCTTGATATCATTGTAGAACAACTACCATGAACATTTTCAAAGATTGATTGGACAAACAAGAAGATACGAAAGTCCTATGCTGAGTTTTAAGATTAGCCTACTGTCCTAATTGGTCCTATAGCAAAGCATGCTTGGTTTTCTAGCATGCAAATGCATGCAAGACAGAAAACACTCAGTCACCTCTTATTAGCTTATTCACTTCAGGTGTGAATTTAAACGTCAGTCATGGGGAAGGATTCTAATATGCAACAACAAAAACATGTTTTGAAAAGAAATGGGGAGGGTGGCTAATTTTTCTTGGGGGAGATTCCAATGTCATGTCAGCCTAATGTTGCATATACTTATGGTACTCTTACATAGTGGGATATTTTTGTACACCATTATTTTATGATGTATTTTCGATGAGAGGAAGCTGGTTTTGGGCATTGTGAACAACAAAAACATCAGGAAAGGAATTGTGGTAATTGGTTAGAAAATACAACTTACAGCAGTTTTGGTCTAATCATGCCTGGAACGAAAACAAGTGGACAACTAAATGTTGAGAGTCGGACCAATTTAACAACATTTTTGTAAATGTTAAAAGGGCAACAAGAGATTGTCACATATCAGGTCGTCTCGAATTATGCATTGAGTAACGCTTTCCATCCCATACCCCCACCGGACTAACACTAAGCTGAGAAAAATTTTCTTCTTTGGTACAAAAATTTTAAATTTCGAATTTGTATAGGAGCAAATACTAAATCAGCTTATTTTTTATATTGAGAGAATAAAGGTATGATTTGGGGACCTGGTACTCTCTTTACGACTCTTTACGAATTGAACCCCAGGCGATACCATTATTTTAAGTGGAAGAAACTATGCCGGAGGCCTCGTTTCTTCCACTGATCGTCAAAAGAGAGTACCGTTTTCCCATTCTACCAGTATCAATCTACCTTGAATTCTCATTCTTGAAGCGCACTGGCCATTTTCACAAATATGAAAATTTCTTCTCTTCTTCATTTGCTCTCAAATGATCGTCCAGGCCAGTTGGAAGAACAGAGATATATTTTACACTAAAATAATTTCGCAATGCTTTACGCTTAAATACACAGAAATGGACTCACCACCCGTACAACAATCGTAACAACCTCCTGTTGAACGCAATGATCATACGCACATTGGCATGCGCGCGGGGGGGGGCGAGACGTAGCAAAACTTATGTTATGACTTGAGTTTCCTTCAACCTAACAGTCACATCATACAGTCCTTTCCGCGTAAACTACCCGGGGAAATTTATTGAAAGGATTGCGACTTCATCCCGTGGTTTTACCCTTGAGCATCCAACGAACACAGCCTGCCCTTTCGTATCCCTTTCCACGCCCTAGAGGTCTTTAATATGACGCATCCGTTCCCGAGTCTTCTCCCTACCCCCTGGCCGGCGTTTTTTTTCATTTTTTCACTTTCAAGGCTTTCTTGAGCCAATACAGGTAAGAATTTAGATTGAGGGTCTATCTATATGAAATAACTACAAATGACACAATATATGGACACTCAAATCACTCGTTGCACCTTTACTGTTAGTATTTCTACAAATGAGTGATCCCCCTTATAGTGGTTGTTAGTAATGAACCTGGGTACTGTTAATGACAATAAAGTTTATTCGCTCTTTCTTGATTTCATGATGTGGGGGGGGAGTTGGTGAAAGGGTTCTAAGTGGGGAGGTCATGGCTTCCTTTCGCCCCACTGTTTATAACCACTGCCACGGTAGAAAATATAAGCAGAGTTATAACTTTTATTATTGCACAGACATTCAAAAGTAGAAGACAATAATTTGTTGTATATAACAATGATTTTTATCCAATGGTAGAAAAAATATTGCACAGCTCACATCGGTGTCATAGCTATATAAACACAATATTGATATGAAATTGGATTTTCTCCAATAGTTTATGAACACCATGGTCGCTTCTGCTTTATTTCACTTAAAGGTGGGGGGGAGGGGGGGGGTGGGGGGGGCAAGTTGTACGGGTATGTGTTCACATAACATTTCCCTACAAATTTCAAAATTCTGATTTTTGCAGTAACTGTATTGCTCTCTATCAATAATATTCCCAGTAAATGATTAAGCTGAGAGTCAATTTGTCAAAATGTGCAATTTCTAATTTCTTATAGGAGCAAATACTAATTCAGCCTATGTTTATATCATGAAATTAATCAAATCACATCGCCTTTGTTTTTCACTTTCAAGCTTTATGTAGCCAAGTACAGGGTAAGAAATTATTGGGGGTCTTATCTAAGTGAAATCACTACATATGAGCCGAAAAAACAAGTATGTGGATGCCCCAAAATCTCTTGTGCACGCTTTAAAGGGACATTTCAGGGATTTTGTGGGAAAGGTGCTGTCAATTTTTGACAAAGCCATATTTTTGTCCACCTCCCATGAATCTACCCGAACGAATATGCCTTGTTTAAAAATTACACGAAGGCGATTTGGTAGTAATGTCTGAATTTGGACGTAAATTATGAAGTGTCCCATGAGAATGAATATGCAAAAAATACTCATAAAAGTAGTAGAATAAATCAGGTTAATTTTGTGTTCCTCTGTAAAACTAGGGGTCAAGCAGAGCGTGGTTATTATCACACTGATTCTCTGCATGTCTCTTTAAAGGCTGACTCAGATTTTAGAATATCATTTTTTTTAAATACTCAACTGGAACTAAGATAATTAATCTAAAATCTCAATTCCAAAGTTTGTAGATGATCGGATCTTTCTTAATTCTGAATCCGGAATTTTATACCATCGTTGTGGTTTGCTATATGAAGGACATCGATTTAGAGCTTAGCTATTTCACACAGTGATTAGTATTGCAGGACAATCATTACATCCATTGCAAAAACCCTGACATGTTCGAAATGGGCGCCTCATCTGGAAACATTTGAGTTAGCCTTTGGACATTCAACCCTCTGTTTAGATTACTAACACATAAGTCATGTTTTCTGCGATGGCTTCCCAAAACCCCTACTGCAGTCATTTGGGAGGCATCTCAAAAACCACTACTGCAGCATTTGGAGAAGCCATCTCAAAACCCACTTCTGGCAGACACTTTGTAGCAGCCTGCTCAAAATCCACTGCTGACAGTCATTGGGAGCCATCTTAAAACCCCTTCCGCAGGACCTTTGAGAAGCCATCTGCAAAAATCCACTTCTGCAGTCATTTGAGAAACCAAGTGCTCAAAACCCACTCTGCAGACATTTGAGAGCCTTCCTCAAAAATCCACTGCTGGGACATTGAGAAGCCATCTCAAAACCCACTTCTTCCAGTCATTGAGAAGCCATCTCCAAACCACTTCTGCAGTCTTTGGAACCATCTTCAAACCCACTTCTGCAGTCATTGAAAGCCCTCTCAAAACCCACTTCTGCAGTCATTGAGAGCCATCTCAAAACCCACTTCTGCATTCATTGAGAAGCCATCTCAAAACCACTTACAGACATGCATATATCTGAGTTTTGATGATTCTTTTGATTTTCTCTGATTTTGCAAATCACCTGATAGTGCCCGTTTCAAGGCACACTCATCATTTTGCTGCCATCATTTAAAAACATTCTGAGCTTTTTGCCATCACAGTTTGCTTTTCATTGGAAAAACAAACATCTAAGTCCATTCTTAAATGCTGAGTGCCTCACAGAAGACAGATAGGTGCCAAGTCTGTAGATATTTGGGTATGAACATTTTGCAGCTAAGATGTGCTTTGAATCTTTTTCTGGTTTTTTTAACTTGATACCAAGATCCAATTTGAATCTGGAATCTGAAATAAAAAAGCCCCTCCGTTTATTTTTTATAATTTTTTATTCCCCCTGTTTTAAGCATATCAAAAATTATGACGGCCTAAACTAAGTTTGGAGACTCCCCATCAAAGAACAATAGCAGCCCCTCCCCCGTTATATCCAGCACACTTAAATACCTCGCATAGAAATGATTATTTCACTATCATCAAAGATCACTTGAGGGTGGGTCAAGTTGGAGAGCCCTTAAGAAGCTGTCAAGTACTTTTAACAACACTATACATATCTCTCTTGTGATTTGTAGTTATAAAAAGACATAGCCAAGGTTCTTTTACACACAGTATTCTATGGGCCACGGTTGGTTTTAATCATGAAGACCATTTCACAAGGTGCGTGTTCCTATTGTCTTTGGGCCCCCCAGCTTTACCCGAGGAATATCAATCTTGATAGCAGACGAAGACCATATTTGAGGCCCTCAAATCCCATTCATTCCCCAGATATAAAGCAAAAAACTTGTTTTTATGGTTAACCAGCAATCTTAGCACAGCATTGAATAGGCTTTGTAATATGTGTTATTGCTTCTACATTTTGTTTCCCATGGTACTTGATGGGGCGTAATGGCAAGTGCCAGGCTCTCATATCAAAGAATAGAGAACACAATGATCGGAACAGCACCTTTAATGACTTGCTTGGTTCATCTGTCATAGAAGCTAGCAATTCCAAACTAAAGGATTGAAATATTCTTATTGTGGTTGATTGGGACTGACTCCTATTATTTTCACAGACAATCCTTACTGCATGCATCCAGTACTACTACGGCAGTCTGGGTAAGCACGTAATCCTGTTTTTCTTCTAAAAATTGAAAAAAAAAGTGGCGTAAATTGAAACCAGTTTTAAAAATTCTCCAAGACTGGAATAATCTTGAAAGGCAGGTGGGCAAAAAAATGAATCGCTGGTGGTGATTGCATGTTCACTTTTCCCTTGTTTGTGAGTACCGAAGTACCCTACAAACACGTTCAATTTTCTCGCTAGGTCCTCTAGGTTCAGAGTCAATTACGATACATATTTCAAAACATAGTAAAGACCCTCTGATGCAACATATCCATAGACTCTTTGTTTTGCCTGAGATATGAATATATTAGTTTCATTTCTCTATGAGACTGATAAGCTAGTCTCTCATGCAGTATCAAGTTTCGAATCTCTTTCGCAGTCTGTACAGCAGACTACACTGTGGAAATACTTACCGGACACCGTACCTACTAGCTGATACTACTGTCCCAAGAGTTATTTCTGTTTACTGGCAGCTGCTAGATATTATGCATCATCTCCTACTTCAAGATATAACATTGCCACACCTGAGGTTGGTACAATAATCATCATTACAGAGCTGCGTTTCCAAAAGCTCAAGATGAACCTATTGAGACCATACAAGTGAATGGGACTCATAGAGACCACATCATGATGAAGAGATACCTGAAGTAATGGAACTGGCTCAAAATGATACTTTTTCCATGTATCTGCAATCTTTACATAATTACAAGCAAAATATCTCCCTCTGACTTGGAGAGCACGTGATCAACAGGCATTACATTGTGAAATCTGAAGCAATAGCTAAAACACATTTGTCATAAAAATGGGTTACACAAAATCTTGTAAATTACCTCGCTGCAACACACCGAATTTGACTTACAGACCGTTTGGATTTACACTTACATCTTGAAAACCTATATACTTTGATGGGTTTCAGTGACACTCAACACAAGCAGCATTGTGCTCTGTTAAAGTGACAAGAGATATTTTTTGAGGATACAAATTTCTTTCAACTTGCACTAAGTCAGTTGAGACCCCGCTACCAAGAATTTTCAAGGTTTATTGGACAAACAATAAAGAGACACAAAAAACTATGTTACCTGCTATCATAACTGTCCTAGTGAAAAGCAGCTTTTGTATTTTCTGCCTTGCAAGACATAAAAATACTAAATCTTATCCTTATTACACCAAGACGAGAGATTGTGAATTCATTCTTATCAACTTCAGGTATGATCTGGGGGAAGGTAAATGGTAAGCATTCGAATAGAAAACCCAAGTAAAACAAAAATTGAGGCCCCTTTTTTGGCAATGTCCTCGTGTCTCTTTAAAGAAAACACAGCTGATTCTTTACTCTGGTGACATTCAGCAGGACATATATTATGCACCACATAAATTCCGAGGTTCTGCTTAGATAATTGACACAATATAAACTTTTCTTCCAGTGTAATTTTGTATGGGGCATGTTTTTTTTTTGTCTAAGCTGCTTAGAAAATCAGGGTGGAATGGACTGCTGTTATTGACTGTATTTATGCTTTTAACTGGAGCAGAGAGAGCGAGATTGTTGTGTAACGCATGAAGGTCATGTCTGCAATTGTACGTGTGTAATATGTTGTTTGCTGATAGGTATCGAAATAAATCTCACTTTATCTATTCCTTGAGTCATGGCTCTTGAAATGGGTCCATTTCAAAAGCCACTGACCAAGACTTGTATGATAGTATGTTTGATGGAAATTTTCGGACAAAGCAGCGTATTGCACACTTTGACCTTCATACAATCTAACAATCCATTTGAATGTTTGATTTTACTTTACTCCCGTAGACATTAACAAATTTCGATGACACTGTTTTCTTTATATAGCTAGTACTGTATCAAGGCATTGCCATGCCTTTAACATAATGAATGCAATCAGATCTATTTTTGTATGGAAGAGCCCTATATCAAATAGCTCCAACGTCGCCACAAACATTACTAAAAGCCAATGTGCTTGTGTTTGCCATGGTACTATGTAGTGCACTTGTGATTTTTTTATAAGAAAGTGCAATCCTTCAAAGTTTCAGTCATTGTTCATAAATTGTTGTGCTGAGCGGTAATGGCTCAATACTTCGATATTTACGTTTTCAAATCCAATAATGAAGGCCATGGTCCAATCGCTAAGAGGGCTTCGTCCCCCGTACCCCGATTTACCCCAAATGGTCAATATTTGGTATCAGAAAAACCACTACTTTTCTCATTTTCCTCTGTGAAAAAATCTTAGAGCTAAGGACACCAATTTTGTATGGACGTTATGAGTGACAATGTACTCATTGTGGTGCAACCATTTATTTTACAGAATACCTTTAAAAAATAACTGCTGAAAATTATTCTTTCAATCAAAACAGGCATCCCCAAGACCTGGTATACCTTTGGCTCAACCAGGCCCAAATATAACCTGCTCTTATCAGCAAAAGTTTCCAAAATTTCAATTTTGAAGTCTTCATATTAAAACAGCTTTTATGAAATCCGAGTGCATGTGTTATTCTGCCCTTTGACTCTGGCATCTTTTATTTCAAAACCCTGTTAATTTTTTTTATCAACTTTGGTTAGGCCAAGAAAACAAGTTTTGTCTCAGAAGACCATGCCCATTTTGTTTAAAATTGTCCTTTTAGTGCATTATTTAGTTTTGCTCACCATATGGAAAGGTGTATGATAATGGTGGCGATCTTTTCACTGTATAAATAAGTTTATGCATGACCGACATATTTGACTAGTTTTAATTTGTGGGAAGTCATATCGCCTGCAGAGACTCCGTTTTGTATATTTGTGGCAGATATTTTAACACACTCCATACCTAATACGCTTTTGCGATGCTTCTTCTCCCGCCTATAGGCCCTACCCTCAGCATTTAGACTATTGGTCAATACCCCCGTCCCCCACTGCATCCCGCCCGCCTCCCCTCCCTCAACAAGGTTGATAAACACTAAATCATGTTCATAGCTGGCATCTAACATGTACCACGCTTCAGGGTCCATGATTCCAAATCCACTTATTGCTCACATTCGTGTGGAGTGGGATTCCGGAAACTCAATATGTACCACCCCACTAAAATAATTCCAGTCAACTATTCAACATAAATTATGTTTAACAAATCTGCTTAGTGTTCTCCAACATTGACCCGGTTGGGGGGGGGGGGGGGCGAAACCTCAAAGTTTTATTTCTTCTTTAAAATATCCAGTAACTGTAATTAACATAGGGCTTGATCAATGGACAACGAATAGACGATTTGACAGTATTTTTTGAGTCACCTATATAAAACATTCGGGTTTGGCCACGCCGTGGTCTGAACAAAAATAGTACATTTTCCTTAGTATTTTTGGCACGCTTCGGAAATTTGAGTGGGCTGAGGGTTGAATATGTAGTATAACTTTGTCAGTGTTATTTTTCAGTCACATCGCTATCAGTCGTGTTATGGGGTGTCGATCAGGTCACGCTCATGGCGATTGGATGAAATGGAGGAGGGTTTGCTTTCTTCTTCATAACGGCGCCAAATCTCACCAATCAGCATTTTTTAGAGTTTTAGTCCCACACCTATCCTTCTGGAATTCCGTTGACGACGAATGGGTCTTACACCGCTTTTTACTAAATATCCTCCGATCATGCCAAGCACACACAAAACAACAAATCGTATACCGCCCGTGTAAATTGGGCTAGTTTTCACAGGGAATCTGAGTGTTCTAACTTCATACGACGACATTTCATAAATAATTGACCAAATTTGGAAAAAATGGTCATTTACATATGCAAAATCGAATAGAAGGCGAACGGGGAAAAATAATCCAATAATTTATCAGCAAGATCATTCAAAAGCCAAAAAGACCCTTTTCGCGAGGCATGTTTTATTATGGAGGGATTCTTCGACACTGCGCAAAAGAGACTTCTTTTATGACAAATATGCATTTTTATGCATTACCCATTCCCAGGTATAGTTTCTAGAAATTACAACACAACGTGTCAATTTGGAAAATTGGGAGCACTCTTCAAAAAAATTGCTTTGGCTTTAACATGTAGGGACATTGCTGTGAATTTCAATATCATCTCCCAAAGACAACAATGAAGTGAGCTCTGCATGTATGCTAACAAGAATCTAGCTTGTGTCACCATTGTACAAGAAGGTTGCAAGTGCAAAAGCTGCCATGTGATACATCTGTGTGGCATTGCTGCCATGTATTATATAATAAATCTCAATTGGGGTGAAAAGGGGGGGGTCAATGGCTCTTGAAATTAGGATGGCGGCGGGGTAAAATCTTAGGAGGGGCGAAAAATTACACGATTAACATCCTAATTTTTTAATGCACTTCATTGCTTAAACTCCTGTTTTTCTTCATTTTGAGACTCTTAGGGGCCAGCTGCTCCCTACCGCCCCCTCACCGCGATGCTGCCCCTCAGGTTCTTCAAGACCTCAGGCAACTGTATGTGTTGCCTGAAGAACCATTCAAGAACCACTGACCAAAGCATAATAATATGTTTGATGGGAATTTCTGACAAATGGCAAGCTATTTGGACGCTCATGACATTTGTTCTGATATTTTAAATTATACTAAATACAGGGAATACTTGTCTATAGGACAATCATTTATGATACATTTGAGTGGAACTTTTCATTACATAGACAACCCTGCTATTTCTCTCCTGATGCATGGGGATGTGATATGCTGTTTTACCGACCTTGAGAAAATTCAACTATTACAATTACGGTTATTTTCAGACTTTCAAAAAGCCCAGAAATGGCCTTTCCACGCGCAAAGCAGTGGGCGGGGTGAACTTTTTCAAGGGAGTGATCAAAATTGCTTCTGATGGCCGTGATCTGGGGATTGAGTTCACAATTGGAAACCAACTTTACATGATTTTGTGTCAAAAGTGAGGAATCCATTGGCCCCTGGACCCTAGTTGTGCCACCACTGGTGTAAACCAGACTATTTTGGGAAAAGTCCAACTTTTTAAAAATTTAATTCCCTTAGTACTGGGCCTGCGTATGAATTAACTCTTGAACACATTTGAGGTTTTATACATTAATTCCAGAGAGATGCAGCACTGATTTAAAAAGAAAATAAAATACTATTGTTCTGTTTTGACAAATAAAACATATTATTCAATCCTAATTGTTTATTCAGACCTAAACTGGGAATAAAAGTGAAAATTCAGTATTCAATTCTTTTGTGGAAAAAAAAGGATCCAAAACCTGCATATTTAGTGTATTTTTTTGTGCTAGGACACTCATTGTAGTTTCAGTGTATGCATTGTGTTTTTTGCAAACACACTTTCTATGTTCATGCTGCATTAATTTGGATTATATTAAAACACAATCTCATTGACTGGTACAGGTATGTTTTGATATTGTTAAATTCAAAACTGTATTTTCATGTTTATATGGGTTCAGTTCTGATCATTTATTGCATATCCGCCATTTTGTATTTTTGATCAATTTTCCTAGAGTCATAAAGTAATCCCAATTATCTGCAATATAAAACATGTTAATGGCTTGTCTTCCACTTAATTTTCTTCTGTCTATTGTGGTAAGCACCTGGAAACAATATGTCTCACGGCCACCATCTTTGATTTTCAGCCAAATTGTCATTAATTTGTTTGGTTTGTTACATTTTTTAAGCTGTAGATGATTTTTTTTCAAATTTTGAACTCCAAGTATTTTTTTGTTACAATTATCTATCATATGATGTAAGTTAAATGCTTAATGTCTTCAACTTAGTTATTATTTTAGAACAAGTGTCCGAGCCATCTATGTACACAAAACCTTGTCATATTTAGAATCAGCATGACAATGCTGATGCTGATAATCAAGTGAGTACAAACAAGCCTAGTCTTAGGCACACTTGCAATTGGGAGATTGCATTTTAAATTTCTGAAAAACAAGGCTGTTGTGGCTTTAAGCACTCCGATTCAACTAAACAATTCAGATTTTAGCAAAATTTTGATTTTGTATTTTTCAAGCTCCATTTAGATCCCATGTTTGTTTGTTGATTAACTTTTCATCTTCAAATCCCTAATTTTGGTATATTCAGTTTGGGGAGTGTCTATTTTGGAAAAAATAATACTTATTCCTAATACTCTAATTCCAGACAGTTTATATTCTACCAAAATTTGAGCTAAAATTTGAGCTCGGTGTAGTGTGTAGAAAGGTATAGCGGGTAGCTTTATTAATATGTCAAGACAGATGTTTCTGAGGGATATTCCTTTATTCATATTCATGATTTTGGTGTTGTATAATGTGTGTGTGTGTGGGCGATGTCAATTTCATGTCCTAGCTTAAAGGTGCAACGAGAGATTTTGAGGCACCCTAATATTGTGTCATAATAGTAATTTCATGTAGATTAGACACTCAATAGATTTCTTACTTTGTATTTGGCTACAGAAATGTCTTAAAGAGAAAAAAAGGTGATTTTGATTTGCTTATATTTCAATATAAAACAGGCTGAATTTTGTATTTGCTCCTATACGAAATTAGAAATTTCACAATTTTTGTACCAAAGAAACATTTCTAAGCTTGATCCTTTTAGATGAGGATATTTTTGATGGAATGCTTTACATCAGGGCAAAAATCGGTACTTTCAATTTTTTTAGGGACACCTGATTTGTGAAATCTCTCGTTGCACCTTTAAAGGTGGCCTATCACAATACATGTTAAAATATAGCTCCAACCCTTGCTTAAATTCTCATCGGAAATGTGGAACAAATAACTTCAACTCGGGGGAAAAAACAAGGAAGGGAAGCTGACTGTAATGAGGCAGCCTGGTTTCTGCCGTGTTTGTTGGAGTGATGAGAGTGTGTGGGTGGTGTTCTTATGTGCTGTGTGCTAGAGTGCAAGCATAATGTTTTTTTTTTTTTTTTTTTTTAATGTGTGTGTGTGTGGGCGATGTCAATTTCATGTCCTAGCTTAAAGGTGCAACGAGAGATTTTGAGGCACCCTAATATTGTGTCATAATAGTAATTTCATGTAGATTAGACACTCAATAGATTTCTTACTTTGTATTTGGCTACAGAAATGTCTTAAAGAGAAAAAAAGGTGATTTTGATTTGCTTATATTTCAATATAAAACAGGCTGAATTTTGTATTTGCTCCTATACGAAATTAGAAATTTCACAATTTTTGTACCAAAGAAACATTTCTAAGCTTGATCCTTTTAGATGAGGATATTTTTGATGGAATGCTTTACATCAGGGCAAAAATCGGTACTTTCAATCACAATACATGTTAAAATATAGCTCCAACCCTTGCTTAAATTCTCATCGGAAATGTGGAACAAATAACTTCAACTCGGGGGAAAAAACAAGGAAGGGAAGCTGACTGTAATGAGGCAGCCTGGTTTCTGCCGTGTTTGTTGGAGTGATGAGAGTGTGTGGGTGGTGTTCTTATGTGCTGTGTGCTAGAGTGCAAGCATAATGTGGATAGTGTTGTAGTACCACTGTTATCATGCTATTCAGCAAGGTTTGGGGAGAATTTTGATAATCAAGTAATTAATTAAAGTTTTCATCTTGATTGAATGACCTTGACCCCAAAACACCATCTATAATTTTCAATCCGTTTTCATGTGAGAGTTAAAAACGGGATTTCCATTCATAACATCTAAACCAAACACCTTTTGACCCCAAGATTTCACAGGGTAAATGAAAAAAAATATACTTTTTCTCAGATCTAATATTTTGACCCACTTCTGGTTAAATCGGGACGAGGCTATTAATTAGCGATCGGGCCATGGCCCTTTAACATGTAATGTATGCTATGTCTTAGAACTGTTTCGGATCATTTTGATTTTGGTTCAAAAACCAAAAATATACTTTTTGTACAGGTTATGAATATATTAATGAGCTCATTTATATATTTCTGAAACAAATGTGTTAATCCACACTACTGCTTAAACCCAGTAGCCAATTAAAGGCAAGGTCAGTGATTTGCTAAATCAGAAAATCAAAAGAAATCATCAAAAATCAGATTTTTGCATGTCTGATACAAGCATAGGTATTAATTCTAACCAACCCTACAAGTGATAAGACCAAGAGCAACTTAATAAGGATGAAATCGATATATTTTTGTCTTGTCGTACGACCTTACTACAACACATATTGAATGGAGATTCTTATCTTTGGACACTGCTATTTTCTTCCTTTTCGTCAATTCTTCAGTTGAACAAAATACCTATTAGAATTAATAATAATAATAATCCGGTTTTTATATAGCGCTTTATCACTGTACCAGTCTCCAAGCGCTGATGCCTATTATTATTATGCCGTCATTAGGAAATCGTCACAATCATTTCGGCCATTCTAGTGGCTCCTGGCCGGCCGCACATCCCTATCAGCACTTAGATTGTAATATCCCCCATAACAGACAGCTCCCCAGATTGCGTTTGGGTCGGCAAGGCAATTGAGATTAAGTATCTTGCCCAGGGACACAACACGTTGGCCACGGCGGGGCTCGAACTCGTGCTCTACTGATCACGAGTCCTGCCTTTTTCCCACTAGACCACACGTGCTCTCAGTAATTCTACAGACTTATCCTTCACTTTTAAGGTATTCCTGCTATTTCAAATATTTTGACTTTTTTTATGCTCATTTGCATAATTTGAATAAAATGTGATTTTTTTCAGTCAGTTGATTTTTACCTGAAGATACTTATTGCTCCCAATTAAAAAATCTACTTGTGGGGGACAGATTAAAGGTGCAATGAGAGATTTCCCTTATCCCTTGTCCCCTAAATGTGAAAATTCTGATGTACTAAGCATAATGGAAATCTTTCTTCAAAATATCCTCATGTGAAAAAGGATTAACCTGAGAATTATTTCTTTGGTACAAAAAATTGTGCAATTTCTAATTTACTATAGGAGCAAATACTCATCATCGGTTTTATATTGAAATTAAACAAATCAAAATTGCCTTTTGTTTTCAATTTCAAGGCATTTTTGTAGCAAAATACAAGGTAAGAAGTCTATTGGGTGTCTTATCTATATGAAATCACTACATCTGGCAAATGTCCATTTAGTATGGGTGCCCTCAAAATCTCTCGTACCACCTTTTGCAGCACGCATATTGCTTTGTCATGAGGCATGGTTGATAGGGGATATTTGAGCCCTTTTCTAAATCTGCTCTTGGTATGTGTTGTCAATCTACACCAGCATGACCCATACAAGATATGCAAAGGAGTATCTGGTTTTATATATTGGCATGCTGCCCACATTATTCACAATGTTGTGACATCTTCCTAATTACTGGTAAGTACTCCTGTATATTCTTCCCTTTGAAGAACCCATGCCTAAGGAGCAACCCATCAAATTTAAGACAACAATATCTGAATTATTAATCGGATATGTGTATATTTAGTGTAAACTAGTGGGGAGCCCGCGCTGTGCACGGGCCCCCGCTAGCTGAGTATACCCACTAGATGAGTATACTGGAATGTTTTCAGAAGGTAATGTAGTCGACCTAATTAGTACCCCGGGCACTTAAGTCAGTCATTAAGCATGGCCAAGTTACCCAATAATGACCCCTGGATGACCTTTGACCCCAAAATGACCCCTCGAAAACATGACCACTAAACTCGTATGGCGAAACTCTACCACCATACCAAAATTCATATCCATTCGTCAAAGCACGGCCAAGTTACCCAATAATGACCCCTGGATGACTTTTGACCCCACAATGACCTCTCAAAACCTGACCACAAACCTTGTACGGCGAATCTCTACCACCATACCAAAATTCATATCCATTCGTCAAAGCACGGCCAAGTTACCCAATAATGACCCCTGGATGACCTTTGACCCCAAAATGACCCCTCGAAAACATGACCACTAAACTCGTATGGCGAAACTCTACCACCATACCAAAATTCATATCCATTCGTCAAAGCACGGCCAAGTTACCCAATAATGACCCCTGGATGACTTTTGACCCCACAATGACCTCTCAAAACCTGACCACAAACCTTGTACGTCAGAGCTCTACCACCATACCAAAATTCATATCCGTATGTTAAAGGACGGCGAAGCGCATAGCGGGACAAACAAACAAGAGTTGATTTTTTTTAGTATATAGATTTTTTGGAGCGGATCAACTGATCAAATTTCCATAGTGTATCAATGTCATACACTGGTATTTTTACTAAAAAAAACAGCCTCTTGTGTACGAATCTTGACTAAAATTGTTGGGAATCAAGCACCCTAAAATGATGGACATCTGCACCCTAGGCACCTGTCAATACTATTTTAATAAACTATAATGTGTCATATGTGGCTTGATGCTAAAGGGATGTCATTGCCATTTACAGATCACTTTAAAGTGACAGGAGGAGATTTTCTTTTGAGGATACAAATTTCTCTTAAATTGCACTTGATTGGTTTTTGACAACCTACCGAGAATGTTTCGAAGGTTTATTGGACAAACAAGTACACCAAAAATGCAAACTTCGAACTTGCCTGCAATAGCAATTGTCGATGTCCATTTGCTGCAGTAGCATTCCGTGTAGACATGCATACTGTGACCCATTCAATAGGCTCAATGATGTGAAAGTGAATTTAGATTTGTTTTATTGCAAACTTGAGTGTTTAAAATATAAAGTGTTGTATGATATAAATCATAGTAGAAGTGATACTGACTCTAGGATATTCCATACAGGATGACCAGGTGACCTTACATGATGTAATATACTCAATCTAACATTGCATGTACTTAAAGATCATCATATGTGTAATATACAATAGGTCACACGCTAAAATATTGATGTATTGTGTTGCATTTAAAACAGTATTTTTCTTCTATTGTGTTACATGTTAATCATTTCCCTGTTGAAATCAAGTGCAGTGTACCAAATCGTTTTACTCCTCAAAGTTGTAAAAAATAACAACTATGAATGGCCATTATCATATTTCTAATCACCATGGAAATACATTCCAGTAAGACCAAACAAGCCTAGTCATGGGTCAGTGTCAATTTGAAAGACATTGTACCTGGTAGATCCCATATAGGTTACAAACATACAAGTCAGTGGTTTTTGAAATGGCTTCCCAAATGACCTGCAGTCATTTGGGAAGCCATTTCAAAATCCCTGCCCCAAGACTAGGGCTGTTTGTACTCATTTGAATGCATTTTCATGGTGATTCAAAATGTAGTCATGAAAATGCATAATTTTGAAATTTTTGAAAAAAGTTGAGAAATTTTGATCTGTGGGCAATTTTGCTTGCATGGACTGCAGGTTTAAAGGTGAGGCAACATTGTAGTTGTGGGCCGCCAGCTATAGCTGGCAGGACCACTTAGCAATCCGTTGTGCGTGTGTATGTATGTGTGTGTGTATGCGTGTGTGTAAATGTGTGTGTCACAAATTGTTAAGTTTTTTTTTTAAATTGACCTCAATTGAAAAGTTTAACTTCAATTGGAACCAAACTTCTGTCATAGGTGCACAATGGGATCCCTCATATGTTGATGAGGTCATTTTTTTTTTTTTTTTTTTTAACATGACCACTAAACTCGTATGGCGAAACTCTACCACCATACCAAAACTCATATCCATTCGTCAAAGCACGGCCAAGTTACCCAATAATGACCCCTGGATGACCTTTGACCCCACAATGACCTCTCAAAACCTGACCACAAACCTCGTACGTCAGAGCTCTACCACCATACCAAAATTCATATCCGTATGTTAAAGGACGGCGAAACGCATAGCGGGACAAACAAACAAGAGTTTATTTTTTTTTTAGTAATATAGATTTTTTGGAGCGGATCAACTGATCAAATTTCCATAGTGTATCAATGTCATACACTGGTATTTTTACTAAAAAAAAACAGCCTCTTGTGTACGAATCTTGACTAAAATTGTTGGGAATCAAGCACCCTAAAATGATGGACATCTGCACCCTAGGCACCTGTCAATACTATTTTAATAAACTATAATGTGTCATATGTGGCTTGATGCTAAAGGGATGTCATTGCCATTTACAGATCACTTTAAAGTGACAGGAGGAGATTTTCTTTTGAGGATACAAATTTCTCTTAAATTGCACTTGATTGGTTTTTGACAACCTACCGAGAATGTTTCGAAGGTTTATTGGACAAACAAGTACACCAAAAATGCAAACTTCGAACTTGCCTGCAATAGCAATTGTCGATGTCCATTTGCTGCAGTAGCATTCAGTGTAGACATGCATACTGTGACCCATTCAATAGGCTCAATGATGTGAAAGTGAATTTAGATTTGTTTTATTGCAAACTTGAGTGTTTAAGATATAAAGTGTTGTATGATATAAATCATAGTAGAAGTGATACTGACTCTAGGATATTCCATACAGGATGACCAGGTGACCTTACATGATGTAATATACTCAATCTAACATTGCATGTACTTAAAGATCATCATATGTGTAATATACAATAGGTCACACACACTAAAATAATGTATTGTGTTGCATTTAAAACAGTATTTTTCTTCTATTGTGTTACATGTTAATAATTTCCCTGTTGAAATCAAGTGCAGTGTACCAAATCGTTTTTCCTCCTCAAAGTTGTAAAAAATAACAACTATGAATGGCCATTATCATATTTCTAATCACCATGGAAATACATTCCAGTAAGACCAAACAAGCCTAGTCATGGGTCAGTGTCAAAGATAGAGTGAGAGCACCCACAATTTGAAAGACATTGTACCTGGTAGATCCCATATAGGTTACAAACATACAAGTCTGGTTTTTAAGATGGCTTCCCAAATGACCTGCAGTCATTTGGGAAGCCATTTCAAAATCCCTGACCCAAGACTAGGGCTGTTTGTACTCATTTGAATGCATTTTCATGGTGATTCAAAATGTAGTCATGAAAATGCATAATTTTGAAATTTTTGAAAAAAGTTGAGAAATTTTGATCTGTGGGCAATTTTGCTTGCATGGACTGCAGGTTTAAAGGTGAGGCAACATTGTAGTTGTGGGCCGCCAGCTATAGCTGGCAGGACCACTTAGCAATCCGTTGTGCGTGTGTATGTATGTATGTACTTACTAGAGATACATTGTGGGAGTATTTTTAAGTATAAAGAGACATTGTGGGAGTATTTTACATTGTGGGAGTACTTTTCTGACATTGTGGGGGTATTTTTACTAGAGTTACTATGTTACGAATTGTCCTATAACGGAATAAACTGTAATCTAGTATTGAGGTTTATTCCGTAAAAGAGTAGAAAAGAGGATTTTTCTAGTTTAGTAACTTTATAGGCCTGCGGCGCAATCCCCTTGGCTAAGAAAAGGAGTAAAACTCTTTAAAAAATGAAAAAAACTGAAAAAATGTCAAAAAATGTCTAAAAAAGTGTCTTTTTAAGAGAAAAATCTCAAAACTATATAGGTTTTGAATTCTTCCTTATATAGTTTTGAAAAAGTGTTTTTTTCTGAAAAAATGTCTAAAAAAGTGACTTTTTAAGAGATTTTTCAGTAAAACTCCCACAATGTAGCTCTTGTAAGCATGTGTGTGTGTATGTGTGTGTGTTTGTGTGAATGTGTGTGTCACAAATTGTTAAGTTTATTTTAAATTGACCTCAATTGAAAAGTTTAACTTCAATTGGAACCAAACTTCTGTCATAGGTGCACAATGGGATCCCTCATATGTTGATGAGGTCAAAGGTCATGTTGAAAGGTCAAAGGTCATGTGAGGTCAAGTTAAAAAATGGGCTAAAAATGTAAAATTGATCTAAATTGTAAAACTTGAAGTTAAATTGGAACCAAACTTTTGTCATAGGTGCACCATGCAATCCCTCATATGTTGATTGATGATATCAAAGGTCACACGCAGGGTCAAAGGTCATGGGGCGGCCCACAGCTTATATTCTTTGAATATAGCGAGCGTGAAAGCCGAGAACCGCGAAATTCTAGTTTGTAATGCATTGCTTGTAGAAGCAGGCTATGTACATCCAAATGTGTAATGGGGAGTGTAAGTGTATAATGTCATCTAGTCTTGATACCCTCTTTTTTCCTCAAATTTCTTAGAAGTGATGAATGGATC
The DNA here is from genome assembly GCA_023653785.1 of Ophioderma brevispina. Lineage (NCBI taxonomy): Eukaryota > Metazoa > Echinodermata > Ophiuroidea > Amphilepidida > Ophiodermatidae > Ophioderma > Ophioderma brevispina. The sequence continues at coordinate 10,364 of JAMKCH010004369.1, read as the reverse complement.
TTGCAGGAACTTGTTTGAGGAAGTAAACAAATAAACAATGTCCAACGTAATATGTGTCAGTTTTGTTTGCCTTGAATCGTTGTTCGAAAACAGGAAAGCATTCAGATCGTGTGTATTGAGATGACTGAAGGAACACACATGTATTGTATTAGAAAATGTCTGCTACTCCTTTGGGAAAGGTGCATGTGCACTCAGAAAATTTAGAAAACTTTTATAGGTTCATTAGAGATGATTAGCATGCAGATCAGAATATAGATGCTCTATTTTGTGCATCTGGAAGACTTCTAGTGACTTTCCGAAGTTTTGACCAAATGCAATACACAGCCACATTACATGACTACAATCATGACAATACACCCACCTGTCAGTGGCGTAGCCAGGGGGGAACTTCCCCCGTGGGGAATCTTGCCCCCCCTGAAAAATTAGTGATTTATATAGGCCATATACTATACTAAAAAATTTTAATATATGCTTCCCCCCCCCCCCCCCGAAAATATATGTGCCCCCCCTGAAAAAAAGGTGGCTACGCCACTGCCACCTGTTATTGCATTCCAGAGATGCTCACTTGTACAGGTGATCTATTATAGTCTTGCTCGTAGACAGGGAGATATTATGTTAATCGCCTAGTGTGACGTTGTATTGCATAGGGATCTGTAGATCCTATGCAATATGTTATCACACTCGATGTTAACATAAAATCTCCACTAAATAGATCACCTGTACAACTTGAGCATCTCTGGAATTCAATAACAGGTGCATGTATTGTAGTCATTTAATGTGGCTCTCTTGTCCTACAGCATGGATGCCTATTGCATAGGTGTGTGGACAATGTTGTGCTTCATGATTTGATATTGCCCATATCTCAAATGACCAAAATGTCAGAATCTTGTAATTCTCAGATCATGATTATCCATGATTAACATCGAAATACATCGTACATGTTGTGGGTATATACCAAAATGTACATTTTCCTGTATTTTTGATACCAGTAAAGGTCAAACACCACCTGCTTGACCTCTATAGTTGCAATAATCCAAGGGCTGACCTCAAAATGCTACCATCAGCCAACCTTCAGTACCAAATGGTACTTTGACCAAGCTTCTTAATTAATATTAATAATTCATATAAATAGAAGCTTGAAAGTTATTGGTATTATGAAACATTTTTAACCAAATGTATTGCTGGGCCATAGTTTGGGTGATTTTTTTTTTGCTGCTGATTTGAAATTGATTTGGTATTGTAAACATTAATTCCACAAAAGTGTTGTTGATCCTCACAGTTGGTTGGAGGGCTATCGGCACATAAGGTGTCACCTATCTCCTTTTTCATAACCCTTGTCCACACGTCTCCTGAAAGCAGTAAAAGCTACAATTAGGGGTTTAGTCCACTGGTAGCTCTGCTTGTTGGAGGTTATATCATAGTTTTAAACATAGATCTGAATACAACTAGAATTTTGTTTGGAATTGCAAAATTATTCTTGATCAACTGTATTCAAGTGTTTTCTAATTCCTGACATCTCTTGACACTCAGCCTGGAATGCCCAATAAAAGCTATTGATGGTGCTTGATTGGCAAAAATTCAATGCAAGACACTTTTTTTTGTTATCTCAGTCCTTGACAATAACATTCATATTTAGAAGCTGCCCATAATGTGCCTCGACCAAGTGTGGGTATTTTCAACACACTGTAGATGAAGTCAATATATTAAATGTAAAAGAGTGAAATTCACTCCCTGTGGATTTTTTTACAGTGATCTCTCTAATGGAATGAATTTCACTCTTCCAAAAGTGAATTTCAGTCTTCAAAAAATGAAATTCACTCTAACAGGTGAACTGTCACTCCATTGGAGTGAAATTGTGGTCTTTTTGAAAGTCATAGTTTTCATTCCATTAAAGTGATCACTATAGCTAATCTTAAAGAGCGAAATTCACTGTTCTAGAGTAAATATTCACTATTTGCATATGGAGAGTTCTCACTATTTCAACAAGCTCTTTATCAGAATTGCAGATTTGGAATGCTGATGCAGACAAAACTATTAATCAAGCCAAATAGAGAATTAAGTGACTAGAATTCTATAATTGATGCGGATATAGCTCTGGACGAGATGCTTGAGGCTGAACAAAAAATATATTTGTTTGCTCCTTTTTCAACCTGCCCAAAATTGGGCAAGTTGGCGGTGGGTCATTTTTTTAGGCCAACCAAAGCGTACACCACAATACCATTGTAACAGTGATGGATATTGACAAACTATTCACACTGTCCTCAGCCCCACTTCAATAAGTAGGACTATACATGGCTCGGACCAGGCTGCAAATACCTGTCAACGAACAAGTGCGGATGCGAATGCTATTCAAATTGAACACCATTGTCCTGATGTGTATACCATTCGCATCTGCACCTGTCCATTGACAGATTGTAGCAGCCTGTCTGAGCCATGCATTATCATACTTATTGAACTGGGGCTGAGGACAGTGTAAATAGTTTGTCAGCATCCATCACTGTTACAATGGTACTGTGTTGTACGCTTCGGGTGGGCTAAAAACAATTGACCGACTGCCAACCCACCCAATTTTGGGCGAGTTGGAAAAGGGCAAACAACATATTTTTTCTTTTGGCCTTATTTGTTGCACCAAATCTTTGCATATTCAATCAAAGCATGCATTTCTTCTTTACAAAGAATATATAGTATGTGGAATCGTCCACCTAAATCTGTCAGCAACTTAAGTATTAAGTTTTGGAAGGTATAATTGCAAAGCTAGTATTCTGAAGCTGCTCTAATAGTGAGTACTTGTTAGTTTTGAAGCCAATACATTCAAATAAGACAACTGAAACCACCATTTTGATGCCAAAGTTCCAAAACACTCTTTTAATGTTTGTCAATATGAACTTATAAATAGTTGAATCAGACATATTATAGATACCTGCACCGTGATCGTCCAGTAATAATAAACAAAAAAAAAAAAAAATAAATCATCATCATCATCAATTCAATGGTTATTGCACAATTCAATACAAATCCTGGTTAGATAGCTTAATAATATCTCTCATTTTAATACCAAAATAGTAAAAATTGCATTATATACTTCAACATCTAGTTTTTTCTCCTTAAATCAAAATACTAAAAATAGAAATTTGGTATCAAACAGATAGACATACATGGAATTTGTAAATGTGACATTAGGTACGTAAATTGGGTTGACTAATCACTACTAAGTAGGCATTGGGAGCCATTTTCACAGTTAGTTTCCCACAATGCTTTTGGTAAAATAATTTTGTGGAAGTCAGAGGTTGTTACCATGGTAACAATTACAAACTGATTATAGTACAAAATAATAACTTTTGTGTTTTCTTCACAAATTACAGTTTTGCCACATATTCTTGTGGAAGGCTGAACAAAAGTATACAAATTCAAGTTTATTTACATTTTTTCTGTTTGTATTTGTCAAAATGGAGCATTGTGGAATGTTTTGTGAAACTGACTTAATTTTTTTTTTTATAATTTTTCTTTTCTTTTATACAAGTGATACATAAAATATTAAAACTCATATTTTGTTGCTTGGAGTTGGTGGACAAAAAACTCTTGACGTAATGAGAAAATACAAGAAATATATGTAAACAACTTTGGTTTCGCTCTGCTCTGCCTACTCAATGTCATAAAATATGAAAATACATTGTGATGATAAGCTAGAAATATGGTTGGAAATGGCCTTTTTACTAAACTAGTGATCAAAAAAATAAACCTTTCCCCATAACAATAATAATACATTGTGCAAGTTTATGATGCTCTAAAGTACTCTGTATGGTTTTTCATAAGTGTAAAATAATAAAAAGGCTGGCAATGGGCCTAAAGTGTGATCAACACCAGGTGACCTTTGACACCACTCTTGTCATGGTAGCAAAATGCATAACGTTGTGGTCACAGGTCAACTTATGTTGAACACACTATGAGCTGTTACATTTTTCATCTTACAGGCAAACTCAAATGTTCCCTTTTTCACGTGTATCAATAAAGAACTTTTACTTCTGAAATAATGGCAACTTAAAAAACCCTAAGTACCAGAGGTGCAAAGTTTTTTAATGTTCACTGATATGAAAGCAGCAGAATACTTAACTCTGCCTGAAAGATGAGGTTAATGATATAGTAATGTCTTAATTTGCGGCTATGAGAGAGTGCGGGGTGTACTGCTCAGCAGTCGATGCGCTCGTACTCCAGCCATCATAAAACATCCAGCCATTGTTAGGAAAAGGATCAGCAGCACTCTGTTGGGGCTCAGGACTCAGTGCAGGTGCTGACTGATGCTGGGCAATGGAATGGTCCAGCCATCCATTACCGTTGTCTTCTTTTGGTTGAATAGTAGAAAAGTCACGAGAATTAACAGGAGATCGTTGTCCACGGAAGCTCTTCATGGCAGAGCGTTGCTTCATGTAATTGGCAAACTCGGTTGGGGAAAGCTGTTGAAAGTTGACGCGTTTTCCAGAGCTCTTCAGCTTTGTGGAGCCAAATTTGGTCTGCGCAAATGATGCCGCTGTGAAGGTTAGCGAGCTGGGTCTGGAGGTTCCGGGTGCGGATACAGGCCGTGGTTTTTGTGCGGGCATGGGAGCAATTGGATTAAAGCCAAGTTGACCCATGGGTTGGTAACCTAATGTTGATCCAGGAGAACCCAGCTGCATGCTTCCTAGTGACGATGCTAAGTTGTCCATGGGAAGGAATTCCTTAGCCTCTGGATTATAATTGAATTCATGCGGTTGTGGTGCCATAAGTTGTGGGGGGCTCATTTGTTGCGGTTGTGTGGTTGGAATTGCTTGCTGTGGTGGCAACTGGGGTTGTGGTGGTGGCAACTGGGGCTGTGGTGCCACTATAGTTGGTTCAACATGTGATACAGTTACTGGACTTGAAATTGAAACTGGCGTTGGCGATGTGCTTGGGGATGTTGCGTCCTGCGCAACAGGGATTTGGGGCTCTTGGGACTTTTCTTTGTAGATTACCGTGACAACACCCTTTTCTCCCGCACGGTATGACACTTCACCGGGATCCACCCACACCATCAAATCTTCTGGGAGGTTGCTTACAATGTCATCAAGATTGAGTCCGCTTTCATGAATCGCTATGGCGATGGCAGGGTCTAACAATGTCTGACTGACTCTCAAACTACGATAACCAGAACCTTTGTTGGGGTACCCTGGATACCAATGTCCTGCAAATTTCATCTCCATTGCTTTTTCTAACTCTTCGGCAAAAATGTCTACTCGTCGTCGTGGTAACTTGTTGTATAAATGGCCCAAGATGAAATTGATAGCACTGGCTATTTCTGGCTTCATGGTTGATGTGTTGGTTTTAATACTTGTGGTATGGTGGACCTGTATAAGACAAAAACAAAAGAAAAAAAATACATTTTAAAATTTTGCTATGCAAACATTTTCCAAGAAAATAAATCGAGTTTCGTAGATGTAAATGCTTTGTGGAAATACCTATCTTTTTTGCTGTAGAATTGTAAGATAATGAGATAGTACTGTTTTCCCCATGCAATGATTATAGCAGTCGTGGCATTAAGCTTTGACAGACCATCCGTATATTCTACCCACCTGGTTTATTGCAATTTAGTATTCAGTTTCACCGTTGAAAGAGAAAAGGAAAATTATGCAAATTTCCGTTTATAGCCAAAGAATATTTCCTTTTATATATAAAGAATATAACAATAATTTTACTTAGACCTATGTAACAGTAGTTTATAAGTAAGATATTTTAATGAAGATTTTTTTGTGAAATGAGATTCTTTTAAATTTTTATTCAGGAATTTAAGCCAAACAAAATATAAAACCTTGACATTTCAACATTTCAAGTTGAAATGTATAGCCATCCTCGAAATCAGATATGCAATATAGAAGGGTTTGCCACATTTAGCATTTTAATTAAACTCCCTGAGGTAATGTATGGTGAGTGGTGACATTTGAAATCCGCAGGCATGAGTAATCCCAAATAGGGAGTTAAAGATTATATCTCTCGATTAGAAACCGAGCGGTGACCACGACCCCATTATAGCTGTCGCCCACGTGGTATGTTTATACGCACTGATTTTAAAATTTCACCAATTGTAATATTGAAATACAAAATAAAGTACTGATGAGCAATAAGATTTAGAAGGTTGTAGTTATCTTCAGTAGACAGGGTTATTTTTTTACTGTCTCGGTCCCCTTGATTGAACAGCTCTCCGTTCCTCTTGACTCAATACTATAGTACATCGTACCAGTACAAATTAAATTATTATATACATATATGGAATATTAATTAGTATTGATTCAAATTTGATGTCTCGTTTGAAATTATCAAAACGCATAAAATTCCACCAGGTATGTTGATGACTATATAACAAGCGAAAATTGATAGTTGCCGTTCCTATGTTCTATTGTGGTAGTGACGTTCGTAGCATCGATCGCAGTTTGCTAAAACGGATGTACCGTGAACTACATATACCATGGTCGCCTAGGTGAAATTTCCCATTTCTATGCGCTTTAATGTCAAAATTTCAAAAGCTGTTACCCTGTCGCGGTTTTGTTAATCTAAAAATCATCAATGTTACTGAAAATGGATGATGCTTTAATAGATCTTGTAGTGCAGTAACGATTGCTGCGCTAGTGATTCTTGGGAGGTAAATCAGTTGCTAATGCAATGCAAGAAAAACTACCACATATTTGTACAAGTCATTCACGTCATTGATAATGACCCTCCTACATCACAGACAGCTGCGAAAATATTGCCCACTCTTGGGTTAATGCTCTTACGTTATTTCTCTGCTTCTTTTTCCTCTTTTCTACTTTTTCTTCTTTTATCACGTGTTTGAGCGAATACGCTGATCTCGTAACGTGTTTATGTTTTTGTTGTTGATGTAATTTTTCGCACATATTATTCTGAAAGACTTTATACATATAAATATATTGACACTGATGTTAAGGGTATAACGGTGCGCAAATATGTGCGGAGTAAAACGACAAAAGGATTTTGTTTTATAAATACTATGAAGAGAACATTTCGGCCAGAAATCGCTGCCAGAACCAACTTCACAATTATCATAATCATCTCTTTTTGAACCCATATCTTTTATGATTCATGCATGTAGACTTTGTTACAGACATGGTCACAATTCCTTTGTCGTTTTGTTTAATTTACATTGGATATATCATTGTAATTATGTATTAAAATAGAGATTAAACATGAAACACAATTTTGAAACCTATATCTGTATACATGTTTAAAAAATATTTAGATATCTGATGTTTGGTGCACATTACAGACGCGATTTTGCCAAAGTTAGGTTTAAAGATTTGGCAATTATCTAAACACTCGCAACATACATATTCCAAACATCTTTTGCAGGGCAAGTCCTGCGTACCGAGTTGTTTTCTTACTATTTTCAATAATTTGAACCGCAGACTTAACCGGTTGTCCACCCCCGCAAATGGTATGCTATTTTGAGGTTGTTGCATGCGCAGGGGCGGGCATAGCTGAAGCGTGGGTTATTGCTGTATTTAAATTACATTCGTGTATCTCTGAGAAAGTTCAGTTAAATTAATGATTGATACACGATATACACTTTGAGACGCATTTACATAATTTTGGTGTAGTTTCAAAGAAGACGATTATAATATAACCATGATATAACCGAGTATTTATCCCAGCAAACCGCTGAAGTCGTGGGCAGATACGAAAATTTTCTTGTTACTAGGCCTATACCGATATAAATAACACTTGGACCTCACTTTTCTTTGTGCGAAAAACACAGTTTAGGTCGAATTTGCTTATATGATCAGTTGGAAAATATTTTTAGCGCCGTTATCAAACAACCCGATTCAAATATTGCTAACGGCACAGGTTACAGCAATCCGTGTTGTCAAAAGTCCCTGTTTAAGAGAACACTTCCATGCACGAATGCAAGGGCCCTACAGTGTAGTTCATTATCGAAGAAGGGCAGGGGACGACTTCCTAGCCCTTTCTCTCTTTTTCCCTGAGCGAATAGAGGAAATCACTGATTTACCGGTAGCCTTTGTTAATTTTAACAACGGGGTTAAAGGGCCAGGGAATACAAAGAACCAGCACCTTTGCCTCCGCATTATACACAGATGGTAGAGACAAGCGACTAGTTACCTATTTCCGTCTTATCTTTAAAGAAGATTAGGAATAATTAGTGATTGGTGTAAATAAGTAGCTCGTGTCTTGATGTAAACAAAGAATAATATTGACGTTTTGTTACAGTATTATACACGAGCCATCCTAAACTGTTATCAATATTTCTGTCGCCAGGTGGTCATTAATAATGCCGTTCTGTTCTTTCGGATACTGAAAATTTTAATATTGACAGCAATATATGAACTTAGTGCTATCAATATGGATCTTGGAATTTCAATTACAAAGAAGAAACAATTCAACAATAAATTAAGATTGTATGGAGTCGGAAAACAAGGACTAATAAAGTGGAAACGCGCGTGAAGGTGCGAACGAAATATTACGATATTTAAACCGGATGGTGGTAAACATTGATTACGGTATCGCAAATAGAGAAACCTTGATGCTGTTTAAAATAATAGAACGAAATGAATATCTGCTGGTAGTGCTAAATGAAGATTATTAGACAGTTATAGAATAGATATTCAGCCACCACAAGTTATGACGATTGTGAAAGGTGCTATATGCGGGGAAGAAAGACAGGAGCACCTCAATGTTATTGATATTAATTTTAATACGTTATGTGAAACCAGCAGAGATGATTAACAGTGATTTTATTGAAAACTAATATGTTGTGTGCGTTCGACTTGAACCAAAGTTGTTACTAACGGCATCTGTTTACCAAAACCTGGGCCCCGTAACACCCTATTACGCAAATCGGAAAAATCCAAGAAAATGCCAAGAAGGTCCTCCGCGCGCACCATCCAACCAGGCATCCTCCTAGAATGCATAAATAACAAGGCACACGAGCGATAGCTTTTTCCTCCAACTACGTCATTCACCAAGCCTCGCAGTTCCACAACATAGCCTCATCTGTGTCTTCTTGGATCCTTACAGTTCATACAATCCAGATACTGACAGAAAACCACAGAGGACACACACGAAAATTCATTCATTAAATCGTACGACAGAACCACCCACCCAGCCATGCACAGATTCCACGTTAATATACCGGAAAGTTTTATTTTCAGCACACGCGGAATTGCAAAAAAAAGAAAGAAAGAAAAAAAGCAGCGTGGCTTTGTAATAGCCCGCGTCTTCTTAAACATAGCAATAGATGAGAGGCCAGAGAAACAGAAACAAATAGCGAAATCAATTCGTGATGCGATATTTAATATCTACATATAAACTCCAAATGTTAAAATTCCAAAGTTTTCGAAGGAGATTATTTTTACTGTATTTCAACAATAGTGTATTTGAACAAAGATGTATATAGAGAGATATAGAGAGATATAGAGGAGTATATCTTTAAAAAGACACACCTTTTATTTTATGCTTAACTAAATGCAAATGATACAAAAAGTTTATATCTTTAAAAATGCCAATTTCATTTAATACAGTGTCCTCTGTGAACAGAAGGCCAAGTGTATCCATGTAGAGTCGAATAGTGTCGCATATGAACAAGAATACCAAGATCGTCAATGGCAAATAATGAGAAAGCACAGCTTGAATTTTCTAAAGCATAAGCATATGATGAATTACAAGGCACGACAGCTCCTCTGTAAATGAATGTCCTTGAGCAACAGATATTAAAACAGACGCACGAAATATCACCCTAGACAACAATAAGTTCAACCTTCTAGAGTTTTAAGGCGCTTGTGTGTATGGCATACTATACCCTAGAATTGATATACGTTATTATCTATTTCTTTTAAATAAAAAATGATAGGTAACCAGGCCCTTAAGTGTTGATTTTTTATGGCACTTCACTTGTAATTTTAATTATTGTGATCACGAAATACCTATAAGAGATAGCTAGCCAGTATTTTTAGAGAGTTCTCATCAAACATTGTGTGTCAAATTATTAAAAAAAAAAAATATAGGTCATCGCTTTACTTTAACGATTAGCAGGGATTGGCTGGTCCTGTGATGGTATTGAACAGGACGTGCTGATTTATAAACAGTACGATCGAGATATAAATTAGATCTGCAATATTTTATGGATGAGTGTAGTATATAGTATTCTGAAGAAACAGTTTTGTCCCGAATTTTGGGACTCAACTTAAATAGGTTTTAAGCTACAGACGCACATGGACACATACATGTGCGTATATGAGAAAGGCCGCTGAATTACAGTGCAAGGGCGCTATAGTCGTGGGACACATGGTGGATATGCACACACAGTTTCTTCAGATGCACACTAAATA
>JAMKCH010004368.1:0-36245 GCA_023653785.1 Ophioderma brevispina | reverse complement strand
ATCAGGCCTGAATTCCTCTTTGTGGACTTGTAAACCTCACCGTCATCTATTATGTGGCTAATGGTTTGTGGCTCCCAAATCGGGCAGTTTGGTGATGGTTTCTACACTCCGATCTTGTGAAGGCCGTTCTTTGTACGACCAACGCCAGTTCTGAGTCTGTTGAGGTTGACCCTGCTTTGCCTATCAAGGTCACAGCCTTTGTGCTTGCTAGATTGGCTTCCACAAACTGCCTTAGGTTCAAAGTAGGGTGAGCGCATTGCTCAGACCATCTGTCATTGTCCAAAATGATCGATAGGGATACTGTGACTGCGTGCTCATGGTTGGGTAACAAGTTGGATTCCGTGGAATTCTCCCCCCCCCACCACCCCCCCCCCTCTGATCCTCAAGGGTGTTGGTGGTGGGATTAGAATAACCAGGTTCATCACATTTCTTGGCGAGCTTTATCGTCTGAAGGTTCATAGGGGTGGGGAGGGGAAAGGGAGGGACCAGCAGGGGTGGGTGGAGAAGGGTGAGGATGGGTGGGGGGGGGGGATCGTCGGCGGGTGATGGGGGTATGATGGGGGGATAGAGAAGGGTTCTAGGTTGATAGTGGGAGCTGGGGAGGGGGAAGGAGGGGAGAGGAGTAGGGGGGTGGGGGAGGACGGGAAGAAGGTGGGCTGGGTGGGGAGGCGGAGTTGTGTGCACAGCGGGGGAGGTGTAGGTCGTGGGGGGTGGGCGGGAGACGACGGGAGAGGTAGGTTCCTTCTACGGTTTGCAGGAGCTATGCCAGACGGCTTGGAAGATATTCTACAGGCGTCGGCCGCAAAGGGACCACTACAAGTCTCATGCATCATTTCAGAACGACAATCATCTTTCGTGAATGTACACTGTGACTCATCTTGTGCAGCGTATTAGGCAGTGGAGTATGCCAAGTCAACAGTTGATGTATGTATGTGTCAAACGGCATGCACCCCATCCAGTTCCCGCGAGCCTTCTGAGTAGGTTGACACGAGACTGCATCTTGGCAGCTACTTCCTGGGTGTGTTGATTGGAAAGTAAGGCTGCGTCCATTGTGACGCCAGGTACTTCGTGTTGGTCTGTGACAGTTTTTCCTCCTCTAGAGTGATGTTTAGTTCTCTTTCTCATCGATTTGCAAGGTGAAAACAGAGCTGACGGTCTTGGGTTTGCTGAGTTCAAGTGCCATCGGTGGAAGAATTGGCTTACCGTGACATTAGGTCACTAATCAGAAGCAAACACTGTTTCTAAGGACTCAAAGAATCAGCATCTCTTCCACAGTGGCCGTACCGTCTGCGTAGGAGTACTGTCGAACAATCTCCCTTGGCATATCTGAGACGTACATGTTGAAAAGACTTGGGTGCCAGGACAGAACCTTGTGGGACACCATACCGAAGTTTGCGCTTACTACTGCGTACCCATGTTGTCTCCAGGACGAAATATCTGTCTTGGTGAGCAGCATAATGCACTTGACAAGCTTGACATCAGGAAGATTTTTGAGTATCTTGAGGTAGAGACCTCGGTGCCATACTGTATCGTACGCAGCAGTTAGGTCATGAGACTGCTCCAAACCTTCTGCTTCTTCTGGAAGGCTGTCTCGATGTCATTAACTAGGCTTGCTATCTGATCAGTTGTTGATTTAGCCTCTCGTAAATCCGCTTGGGTGCGGGGTACTGTTTGCCTCGACCGTATCATTGCTCCGGCGATTATCAGTCGCTCAAGCAGCTTATCGATGTGGTATCAGTCGCTTAATCATCCTGAATATGACTGCATGGTGAATGAGATTTGGTGATCAGATGAAATGGTCCAAAAGTCCATTTTAGGGGTTAGGTCCCACTTTTACCCAACAAGGTCCACTTTTTTGGGAAGTCCCTTTTACCCCCAAAAAATAAATCATGCGTACGGGCCCTGTTGTTCCTAATAGTGGTCTAAAATTACTTGATAAAGATGTTTGTGTCTGAGTATGTGTTTACAATTATAAAGTAAATAAATTATATGAACATCTAAAATCTAGTTTCTTGGAAAAATTCTAATATATGCCCCAAATTGGTTATCAAAATGTGTAATACATGCAAAATACTAACAAAACAATCACATAGATAATGCATTCACAACATTCATAGAACTCGGCAAAATGGCTAGCTGGGTGTTCAGTGTTAATATGTTTTTAGTGGGAGTGACTAGAAACATCAAATATAGAGGCCAGTAGGTAGAGCACTTACCTTTTCTGGAAAGTTATGGGTTCTTTCATGTAAGTTTACAATTGTCATTTCATGTGATGTACGTAAATCATTAATCTTACAGACGGAGAGACGCCCTCTGATGGCGTGATGATGGTACTACAGAAATTGTGAAGCTTTTCTGAAAGCTAGGGCATCTGTTGAGTCAAGAGATGTAAGTAGTAGTAGTTGTAGTAAAACTAAAGTTTGAAATCCAGTTTTCACCCGTGAACGAGGGTGGCAGATCTACCTTGACACACTTGCAGCAATCGTCCATTACCCCACCCTCCCTCCCCTTGCCCAATTCAGTGCCTATCCATCTAACCAACTATCCTACTCTTTCCATGTCTCTTTGTTCATCATCCTCCTCTTGAACACCCACCCCGAAATCAGGTCCTTCTTAAAACATGCTCTAATCCTCCTCAGCATGTGCCCATCCAAACTACACCATGCTCTGCCAACCAGTCCACGCTTCCATTAGGATTTTTCATTGTTTTGGACCCCTTTTCTATTTTTCAACAATCTACCAGGTTTTAATCATAAAACCATTTTTAGCTATAAGAGCTATAACTTCCAAATTTGGAGATATTTACTAGCATAATGTTCCCCATGCTCTCAAATTAACAAAGATTACATGCCATTTAGGGACAGGTCAATCCAAATGGAGGGGCACCATTTTGGGCCTATATATTATGATAGCGGCTACCTCTATTTGGAAAAAACAGTTTAAAGTATAAAAAACTACAAACTGAGACGAATAGGGTCGGAACCTTTTAGAACTGGTAATTCCATGTGATTTAAGGAAAGATATTCATTACCCTAATGACAGTTGTGAAACCTAGTGCATCGAAGAACAAAGTATAAGAAAGATCATCTTTAACAATTAATGTCGTGTAAAGTATTAAAATTAACATCATTTTTGATCATAAATAGGCACAAATAGGCACAAATAGAGCAGTGAGAAAAGGTATTAGCCAAAAGAATGTATTCATAGTAAAAAATGAAAAAAATCCAACCCCCCGAACAAAAAATGTACCTGTCCGAGATTCGAACCCTTTGGAGGGAACTGATCAGGCCGAACACTTCACACGGCTTTACCAGGGAGCTAACAAGGCGATCTGCTTTTTAACATTGATCTCTATAAAAACATAGTAAATCCTATGTCAACCTATGACTCTACATTTGTATGTGCTCTAATTTGCTAGAAATGTGAATAATGTACATTATACGGTAAACCAGGTGTCTCGAAAGAAAATTGAGCGATTTTGTTTTCTAGACGAGAATGAACGATAAACCACGGTACACAAAGAGGAAAGCCTACAGGTACCATTTACTTTTAAATCGGCTGCGGTTTATCGTGAAATTCCATTGAATTACGTTGGTTTACCGTGAGTGAATACCGTCAATGCCTCGTTCTTAAGAGCAAAGCTCTGAATATGCACTAAATTTATCCCACAGCATGTATTTTAAACGAGGTCCTAAAGCGATTGTCACGGATCAAATTAAACAATCACTTCTCACACGCAGATGAGTGAGGCCGGCAATTATGCACATCTTAAGTCGGTGTAACACTAGTGGTGTTAAAAAACTTCCAAAAAAAGAAGAAAGTTTATGATGGCGCAATTGGTTAGCACGCTAATTACTACTTGAGAAGTTGGGGTTCGGGTCCCATCAAAACCAAACTTTTTTGTACTAAATGCAATGCAACACACACACACACACACACACACCAACACACTCACCTACGTATATTGTTTTCTAGGCATTACTACTGTTTTATATGATACCTATCAAATCTCAATCAAGGCTTAATTCTACGCAGTGTCAGTGTGGAGAATTTTGGCAAATAAACATCAGAACTCCTCATGTCAACAATAAAAAGGAATTCCTCTTATTTATTATTTAAACTTGAAGTGAATGATTCTATATACTCCAGTGGTGCGGTTGTTGTGTGGTGTGGGTGGTGGTATGTGTGTATGAATATGATGCATTCGCGTGCTCTCGCACATGTGGATGTTGGTGTGTGTGTGTGTGTGCTGTTTACGTGTGAGTATGGGCGTGTATGTTCATACAACATGATGTATGCAAATAAGAAATACTATATCAACTCCTATCGGATTAAGCCCTTACACTTGCTACTATCCAAGGAACACACGAGATATGTTATGGTCGTGTTCAAAATATTTACATTTTAAGGGGACCAGTCCATTACAAACAAAGTTAACACAACTTCATATTTATTACTTCCTGTTTAAGCAACAAATCGAAACAGTGAAAGTGAATTTAACTTGAATTTAAAAGAGTCTAAAAATCACTCTGAATTTCGAGTTATTTTAAATTAACTCTAATCGAGTGGCTTTAGCTCTAAAAGAGCGAGAAAAAGCAACCGACACCTTCACTCGCGGTTACAGAGCTCACTCTCTTAACGAGTGGCTCAAAAATGCCACTTCTTCGCGATGTGAAGCCCACTTGACCTCTTATCGACGGGTTTTAGCTCTCAAAAGGTGAGAAAATTCTCACTCTTCGGAGTGAACTAATAGCAAATCAGAAACGCCGCAAATCGCATGATTAATTTTCGAAAAACATGGCGGACGAGTTAAGTGAGACCATCAGAAAGGTTGAACGAAGTTGAAATTAGTGAAGAAATCATAGATATCTCACGGGTGAGTATATTGGATGTGTCGGTCAACGTTAATGCATTTACAGACAAAGTGTGGAGAACATTAAATTTTATTTAATGTATTAATCACTAGTACATACGGTCGTCTGCGCCAGGCTCCCGGCCAGGGATAGGCTTACAAATGTACGAAACGCACAATCATGCATGTCGCGGGCATGCATACCGTGATCATACACGTCATGCATGCCCAAAATCATGCAGTCTCACTGAATCATGCCAATGATGCGCCACCATATTCATTCATGTCACGTTGCTATGAATTATGACCTACACATTCAATATACTCACCAAACAAACAAAATTCATAAAGAATCACAACCCTATAAGAGGACTAGTTCCACTCTAAAAAAGGAGTTATCAGTTCACTCTTTCCTTAGAGTAATTTGGATTCACTCTTATTTGAGTGATCTCACTCTAAAAGATGCGTCACTCAGCTGGACCATCTTTTTGGAGTGAGATTTCACTCTTTTAGAGTGGTTCACTCTTTCGTTTTAAGAGAGTAGTATGCTATAATAGCATAGGAATTCCATTTGAATAGGGCATATACCAAGATGTAAAGTGATCATTCCCTTAGGTCACACATAAATGAAAACAAGTTTAATTTTTCGCAGTATAGACATTTCAGGTAAATCTGGGTGAATTTAATTCAAATCGATAGATCCGTGTAAAAATTCAACATGAAATTGAAATGTAGCTTTTCTGAGCAGCAATCTCGGCCAAAATTTTGGGAACACTTTATATCTATTTGTATAAACTGACCCTCTCAGGCTCCCCCGAATCAATGTTGAAAATGTCATTTTATTCATGCGCTCTTAAGACCACCCAACTTTGATTGGTGGGGTAGGGGAGGTATTATGAACATTGATTGGTGGGGCAGGGGAAGGCATTATGACTCCTTTTCATCGTTTTGGCCCCTTTGGATGCCAACATCTTTATTTTTTTCACAATCTACAGCTCTATTAAATTTCAGTGATTTGAGGCGATTTTGAGTCATTGTCAGAACAAAAAGGTCGAACTTTTAAAATCTTTTCCATTATAAAACGCGATTCCCTGTGACAAATTGAAAACATTTTTAATGTTTAATAGAAAGAGCACACCTAGAAATACCTTTCTCTAGGGGATCTAAATGTCCGAACGATATTTAACCTTTTGTGATAGGTTTTACATGGCAAAAACACGCATTTTTCAGGGAACAGCACTACATCCAAGCATTATTACCGGTTTGTACGTAAAACGCGAATCCCCTGGACTGAATTTGCAAAATTAGAAACTTTAATAAAAGATCATACTTTGAAATACTTTTCTCTAGGGGAACTAAATTGTCGGTCAGATATTTCTTTTTTATCAAGATTTTATCAACATCGCTATTTTTCAATGGACAGAATGCTAGAAAATCGGTCCCTATCGTTAGTTCCCCAAAGGAATCTAATGGTTTCAAACCCCAACATCTGCCTGAAGCTTTCAGTCTTCTTCCCTATCCTTCAACTTAACGACACACATTTCTCACACCATTGCTCCTGTCTGTCCCTCCCAAAATCCCCATCTCATTTGTGCTTCAACCCATTCTCACTCCTGTAGAGCTCACCAATCTCACACAACTCTTTATAAACCTTCCTTTCATCTTCAAAGGATATAGTTTCCCTGGATCTTTGCCTGTGTAAACAACTACTCTGGCACATCTCCCTAAAGTTCACCACTAAACGTCACTGTCACAGCCCTTTCTCGCATCGCCATGTACAAGTAAATTCATACAAAAACAGAACAAAATATCTTTTTTGGGGTGCTATCAGAGGATGTATTGAGTCAACCCCACAATGTATCAGTTTTGGGATTTCACTTCAATAGGGTCATGTGATCCCACAAAAAAAACCTCGATTTAGGCCCATTTTTACCCCACAAAGCATCAGTACTTTTTTGCATGATTGTGAAATGCCGTTGTGGTTTCTTGTACCTTTTGGAACACAGGTTGTATCCCAAGTATTAGTTTAGTTACAGTACAGTATAGGCACCTTTCATTGCATTATGGGATTGATCAAAACACCCTCTGGGCTGCTATCAAAAGTGGAAAGACCACATAGAGTTCCCTTGTTCCACCCATTCCGCGGATGATGGGAACTAGGTTGATTGGATACATGTTCCCATGTATCCAAAATGGTTGTCTAAAAAGAATGGATATGAACATTTTTTTTTGATTGAAACTGTTATGTGGGTGGGTTAATGGTGCAGACAAGTATTAACATTATTATGTTTTGAGAATCTTCCGTCCTATATTACTATACACATGGTAGCGACCCAATAAAAATGAGCGTTTGAGTCATCAAATGCCAGCAGAAAACCTGGGCGCCCAATTTTTTCACACTTCGGACTCCAATTCCTCCTATCCATATATTGGCCTAATGTTGTTTAGGCTCTCACTGTAGATTAGGATTGGCCACCCGGGGTGATGAGAATATATCATATTTATGCAAAAGGCTGACTGATGTTGATACAAAGTAAGGATGTTTCATTTTGGGGTGGGGGTGGGTGGTCGTGAGTGAGTCTTTCTTCCATTTTTGGGTTGGTTCTAGTATTTGCTGTTCCACAGTAGCGTGATTCTATGTCTGGGTGGTTCCCATGTTGGATGGGTCCCATGTGGCTGGTTTCCCAGTGGTGGAGGTTTCAGTGTTTGGGGGTTTTCAGTGTGGGTGGTTTAAGTGTTGGGTGGTTGGCATGCTTTGGGTTGGTTTGGGTTTCTTGGTGGTTCCATGTCAGGGTGGTTCCCAAGGTTGGGTGGTTCCTGTTTGTTTAATGTCTTGTATTTGGAATGGCCTTTGCCCTGTCCCATGCCTTTGATGGTTCATGGTGTTAGGTGATTCTATGTCTTTATTGGTTGTCAAATTTTGGCGGTTCCTTGTTTCTTTGGTGGATCCCATGTGCTGGGTGGTTACATGTTTGGTGGTTACATAGGTTTGCTTGTTGATCAGTGTTTCATAGTGTCTAATTGGTACTTATTTGCTCTGCATATTCCATGCATCATCTTCTATAGCTTATAATTATGGTTCCTTGTACATGTACCTACTTTTAAAATGAAATGTGTATAGTAATATAGGACACAAGATTCTCAAAACATAATAATGATAAAATTGGATTCTTCTTTCGTCCAATGCCAAATTTATTGGTCTCGCCATGAGTTGAAAAATATTGGGCTCGACTTCGTCTCACCCAATATTTTTTTCAACTCATGGCTTGACCAATAAATTTGAGTATTGGACTCAATGAATCCAATTTTATACCAATGTTGCCTGGGCATAGTAAGTACCTCATTAGCATATTTGTACTGATTGGATAATAAAAAACAGGTAAACCTTTATAGAGCAGCAGCCCAGAAAGTTTTGATCAAACGAACGAGATACCAATATCTGAACATGGGAAAATTCAAAGAAAAATATAACTTTTGCAAGCATGAATGTCTGCCAGAGACCCGCTGCTGCGTGTGCCCCCAGGAGAGGGGTAAAGTTACTATGGGGGTCAATTGTTTGAACTGCTCTAAATTTAAGGTAATATAGCTCAAATTATTCCTTAGGTAACCAGGAGTAAAAAAAGTCAATTGGGTCACGTGTGTGGCGCTTCGTTTCAAAGATATTTGGGAAAATAGGCTAAAGGTCATTTTTTATTCAAGAAAGGTCAGCGTTTGCAATAAGTGCATGACTAGATAGGTCTAAAACCTTAAATTCCAGAATTTAGAACCCTATTAAATCTCAGTAAATGGCCTCAATGGGAATTGAACTGGGGACCTCCAGCAACACCCGAACCGGTGGACCATACTGGGAGTAGTTTCCAAATATGCTGTGGTTTCAGAAAGACATGTATTTGTCAAATTCACTGTTTGTAATCTTGCAGGAGGAAGAACAGCACTGATGAGAGCAACTGAAGATGGTGATGTAGAGACGGGTTGAAGTATTCTTAAGGCGGAAAGGAGCTTCCTTATATTGGAAGATCAGTGGTGTACATTGTTTAATTATCTCCAGTACTAACCTTGCAGGATATGATCCATATTCTTCTTAAGTCCTACATTTTGCCCTCAAACCCTGTTGTGGGGCTTATTTGATCATGAAGATGGAATCCCTGGAGAGAGCCTGCATAGAACATTCATTAATCCACTCTACAGACTACACTGATTAGTGAATGAATTTCAATTATGGGTTATTTATAAATAAAAGGTAAAATTTAACTTGGGGTCAAATTTTGAGATCATTTTTTGAAACTCTTTCAATTGCCATTTCTTGCATAAAATAATATTTACCACAGAATGATCCTTTTTAGGCACATGTGAGTTTTTGGGGTGTTCAGGATTTTAGGACAAGGACATGTAGATGTCATTTGAGATTATTGAGCAAATATACTCTGGCTCATAATTTCTCGGACAGAATAGAATGTACGCCTGCTTCCCCTCCAAAACAGCGCACCGTTGTGTTGCACGAAGACGCAGTATGGGAAACAAGCAATGTGCGCGTTTGTTATGTCCAAGAAATTATGGCCCAGAGTATAGGATCTGATATTTTGAGTCTCCTCCCAGTTGGCATTGTCTAAGGCTCAAGGACTAAGAACTTGTAACAATTAATTTCAAAACATCGTACAACACTTAATTGTTGGAAGCTAATATATGGTACCAATTTCTGTCAGTGCAGGTATTTCTCATGCATTTACTTTTGAGTGAACTGAATAAATCAACACTATTTTATTTTAGAATATTCTTAAACAGCTGTGAGAATCTATGCAATTTCTGTGGTTCCTGTCTGGTTTCAATTCTCAATTTAGACCAGGCATTGCACCATGAATATTGGCATTATTTGAAGGATGATGTGCTCACATCATACCACATCTTGCAACATTTGCATGTATCAATGTTGCATCTCGTTGCATACGTTCTTTGCATGCAACAATTTTTAAAACTTTGTCTCACTTTCTTGTGGTATTTCACCAAGGTATCACAGAATTAGAGATGACCTTAATAAATCTGTTTAAAAAAGAATAAATTATGTAAAACGATTGGGAACCAGACCAACCGTATCTCCCTCTCCTCGACAACTGAAACGGGCGATACCATTATTTTTACATGCGCGCTCCTTTCTCCCCTCGTTCTTCCACTTAAAAGATGCCATTGCCTTGGTTTCAATTCATCGATAAAGGGATACTGTTCCCAATCATGTCTTTATTCTCTATTTTATCTCTCATTCTATCTCACAGGTATGTTAAATGCCTTTGATGTAGGTTTTAAATGAGTGGTGACGATGATTACCACGGCCCTTCTGCAAAAGCAAGAGGCTCTGTCGACAAGTTATCAAAGGTACAACTTTAGGCTGGTATTCTCAAAGGAAGTCTAACCTTCAGACCTGGATTTAAACCAGGTTAGTCCTACATGATTGGACCTTTTTACTTTTATATACTAGGAGAGTTAAATGTAACAGGTGAGAAAATCTCCCCATAGAGGGTCAGAAATGGTGGCCCAATAGGGAATTTTTACCCTTAGAATCACTTTCAGAGTAGTTGAAATGAAAAAAATCCTTCATAAATGGGTTATGTGTCATGGGTCAAAGGTTCAAATGTGTCAAAAAGGTAAAATGTTGGTCACAAATAGGAATTAATTGCTCATAAACAGTTGTAACATGATATCTTTTGATTGTTTTAGCATATGTGGGTGTCCATCTTCACACCATCGATGTCACTCAAGTAGGCAGTGGAGGAGTTCGGAGGTTGGCTCGTGGTCATGTGGTATAGGTCAAATGCTGTCAAAAATAGTGTTAATGCTATAAACCTTGTGTTAAGGATGATGAAACTTGTTGAATAGCTGAAGGTCATTTCAAGTCATGTGGGGTCATTCAAGGCCAAATCACTTAACTGGTTATCTGGTCATGAATGCTTGGGAGGTGTATTCAACTTTGATACAAATTTTTCAAGGTTATTTCCATGTTATCTGGGGTCTTCAAGGAGGGTCAAATCAAGGTCTTGAAACTGTTGTGGTGTGTCCACATGCATAAACCAAAAGTGAAGTTCTTTGAAGTTCAAGTGGGGTCCAGCCCAAGGTCAAATAACTACAAATGGTTGTATGGTCATGTACCTCATTGGGTGTCAACATTGGATAAAGAATGTTCCAGGTCATCTGGCATCCAATGATTGCAACTGCTATGCCTATGACGGGCCTTCAGTGGTTTGAAGGACCTCTTCTTCATCTTTGGTTTGAGAACTGCCTTGTTGCTCTTTGACACCGTCCATCTCCGCCTTACATATTTGTACTTTTGAAACCCTGTCATGTAACCCATAGTTAACCAAGTTTATGATCTTTATGACCTACATGAGTTTGCCCACTCCATTTTAGAAAGATAACCCCAAGTTTCATGGGGCACTTTGGTGTTCGAAAAAGCCTCCCTTGTGAACTGGTCCTTTTAAAAGACACTCTCAGGTCACCTCTTTTGACAGAAATGGTGGTTTTGATCTCTGTGATGGTGGTCCTGATGCATTTTAACCCCAAATAAATCTATTTTCTTTTTTAGCCTGTCATTTTTTCTTATAACAATTTTAAAAGGTGCTTGGTCTGATCATCTTTGGGACCCCCACCCCGATTTACCGGAAGTAGTATCAATTTTGATATCATATGAAAGGCCATATTATTCTCATTGTCATCCTGAAATTTGACCCTCTTAAATTTTATTCCCAAATATAAACAAAAAAACGCTGTTTTAGTGGTTAACCATCAATATTCCCCAGTATTGAATAGGGTTTTGCAACATGCAATTATTGCGTCTACCATAAAAACTGCAAGTTTGTTTCCCATGGTACTTGATGGAGTAGTATTTCAGGCCATTTTCAGCTTTCAAAATCCATTTCTTTCTTTCTTAGATACAGATAAAAAAACTCCACGCTTTAATGGTTAAACCATCAATATTCCCCAGTATGAATAGGGCATTGTACTATGCATTATCGCGTCTAGCAATCAAAACGCAAGTTTTTTTCCCCCGGTACTTGATGGGGAGTTTGTGTGAGTGCCATGCTCTCATATCTAGTAGAGAACATGATAGACCAAATCGGAACCAGTCACCTTTAACAGCAAACATAAGTAAGTGACTGTTAGTAATTCTATATATAGATTGACCTCTCTACTGATGGTCAGCAGCAGAGGGAGAATGAAGTAGAACTTTGCCGAATGCTTATTGATGAATGCCAATGTAGACCTGAAATCAAGTAAATTTGCTCCCCTCCCCCATTTTTTTCTTGTCCCCCCCCCCCCTCCCCCCCCCCCAGTTGTCCCCTGGCCAGAAAGAAAGATGACAGATTTTGGAAAAAATCAGCAATGGTTTCACTTTGTCTCCCAAAAATTTTAACTTTTCCCCCCCCCCAACCCCCGTTTTTCCCCCAGAAAATGTAGTCTGGTGCCGCCACTCTCCATGGCAGTCTATTTAAGATTTTGTCAAATAGATCACTCCACATCCATATATGTCAGTTGCAAATTCAATTCAGGTATATGGCTTATGGTAGTCAGATTATGGCCCAGCATAGTGGGTGTCCGTGGTTGAGCTTAGCATGTACTGTGAGTCTGTTGCCACCTTTCACATCTCTTACATTATCTCCCTTTCATTTTCATCAAAACCATTCAACCCATTTCCAAACAGGTTTCTAAGGAAAAAAAAACAAGTTTTTTCACAAGCAATGTGCAAACCAATGTGAAATGTGCTTTTTAGTTAAAAGAAAAATGTTAAATGCAAAATGCAGGATTTAAAAAAATTACCGCATTTTTTGGAGACCTACCTTATTTCATTTTAAGCAAAATGTGTGTGGGCTTTTAGACAAAGTGGTTTTTTTTCTTGGCCTTATAAATGTGGGTAATATTCATTCATTCCAGTCTGCAGAGCTTCTCAGGTGGTGAGCATATTACATTTGTCACTGCATGGTGCTCCCTTTCCTAGTTCCCAGCTCAGTGCAAACATAAATGGTTATAGTCCATGAGTCTAATGAGAGAGTTTGTGCTCACATCATTTGAGGAGTTGTTGGACAGTTTTCCTTCCTGGGAACTCAGGAAGTTGTAGTCAAGGTGTAAGAATAAGTGGTCCTCATCTGACAACTCAACAGGCGTCAGTTACTAAATAAGTAGGGGCAAATGCACAGTGCGATTGGCGGCGCCATGGGGGGGGAGCCCAATTTTTTTTTCTTGCCCCCCTAGTTTGCTGCCCCCTGGCCGAAAGAAAAATACAGGGATTTTTGGCAAATTCAGCGTTAGTTCCAAAATCACCAAGATTTTGGGAAAAATCAAGCGATTTTGGGCCAAAATTGGTCTTACAAATCATTCAATTTTTGATTCTTTGCCCCCCCAGAATTTCACTTTTGCCCCCCCATAATTTCACTTTTGGCCCCCCCCACCCCCCCAAAAATTTCATCACTTTCTCCCCCGTACCGTTTTGCACCCAGAAAAAGAGTTCTGGGGCGCCGCCACTGGGCGCAGTCAACCTCAGCGTGTCTTCAAACTTCTCCCATGCTCCTAGTATCCTTTTGGAGATCTAAACCACATCCTGTCCAGGATTCTTCCCACCCCCACAAACTGGGCTCTAGCTTTCATTGAGAGTTTTGTAGCGTTTTGATCTTTTAGTATTTGTTCACATTTTTGGTCGACATCAAAACTTCAAACTTACTGTTCTGCTTAATAGCCAGGGATGAAAGCATTTGCATTTGAGCTGCCTCAGTATCCTGGAAAGAGTTTTTGGGTATGTTGTTTCTCCCATTGATCCAGTAACGAAATTTTGGAACAAGAATTGTATGGTTTTACCTTTTGATAGCTAATTCATTGTTGGTCATGCACATGGTTTTAGTTTGCTGCTCCTTTTCAATGTTAATCCAAGCTTCTGTGCATGCCGAGGTTGAAAGTACTTTTACGAATCTCGATTTGATTGCTTGATCCCTCTCAATAGCACTATAACTTTGGGTTTGGGTCTCAGTTTGAGGGTGAATGTCTGATGGTGTATCATAAAGAAAGTAAGTAAACAGTTATGAAACTTGATATTTCAAACTCTGCAGATGTAACAAACTCAATATAAATTTCCACCATGTGGGGGGTTTTCCCCCAGATCACATCCCATAATTTTCAGCAATTCAGGCTTTTCATACGTCTTGGCAGATGGCACTCTTTATCTCACTTCGTCAGTATGACATTCTTACTTCAGGTTTCACTCATCGTGGCGGTGGACATCACCATATTATTAGACTTTAACACAAGCGTCACACACGTGCTTTTGCTTTGCCATCTTTGTTCACGCTTGTAATTACACACAATACAACAAACCCAACCCCCTACACTTGGGTGCATCCAGCACTTGCATTCCTCTGAGGCAACCCATTCAACTTTCTACTGGTGTAACAAGACAACACAACTTTGCCCGGGGGGGGGGGGGGCACTACCTCTAATTTCTGAATTTTATGGAGAGGTAATCTCTTGCAGTCCCTCATTTGTAAATCAGTTGTTCAAATTGGGTGTCGACCTTAGCTCTTCAATTGCTCTAAAAAAGAGACTATTTCAACTGGGGTCAAAACCGCTGTGTGATAGGGTAGCTTGTCTGCCTTTGAGACAAATGTCGCAGACACCAAAGAATATTCAAATGTTTTAATACCGAGGACTCATTATTCGACATATCTATTACAGTTTTCAACGTGACCAGCACTAATGATAGCATGCAAGCAAGCAGGCCCAGACTTTGTAGAGGTGCTCATTTTCCGTGCCAGGCTACTGTCGACAAGGAGATATGTAAGATTTTATTTTAAATATATATATATATGTCTAACAGCGCTGAACCGTCGGTAGGGTAAAAGGATCGGCCGAGCGGCCCTGGTTCGAGCCCTGCAAGAGTCGGGTCTCTTGGTCATACTCAAATAGTTCCTATAAGGTCGGAAATTGCTTACTCGCATAAAAGTGTGATTATGGAATTTCTCCTCACTCCCACCCATTGCATAGAATGTGCAGGTATATGCAATGGTTGCCCGTTGCCACATGGTTTGGAGAGTCATGTAAAACTGTTGGTCCCATGTGTTAGAGGAGTCAATCCTGAGCACGTAAAAGTTGCAGACCTCATCGATAAGAGTAGGGGATCATCCTGGGTCTGTTACCTGCACTCATCACTCTAGGTACCAGAGTCCCTTCCAACCCACATTAGGCCAGTGTGGAAGGGAAGGCCTTAATCCAGCATGGACACATGTTGAGGCTTCATCCTGCAATGGACTGATATGTAGCTGATGATGATGATACAACAATTCACATTGCATATGTGTGTGATATGGTAGTCTATAAGGCCTTTCAAAAAGAGTTTGTCTTAGAAACCAGCATGCATAGTTTTGTAAAATCAGATTTCTTATAGCTCTCGGTGACGTAAATAAAAATCTAGACTAGCTGCTATCACCGACATTTTGTTGGTCATATTGCTGGAGACACTAGATGGTTTTCCGGTCGTTCCTGAAATCAATTATTTAGATACCAAGTAATTGATCTCACCCATGCCAAAAGAGCACTCACCATGCAAATATAGGGTAGCGTTCACAATATGGCAATAAGACTACATGTAATCATGTTTACAGAAAATTCTGTTGTGAATTTAAATTGGATCATTCGCAAAGGCGAACAGTGCCAAAAACTCCAGTACAAAGCACCTTTTCACATGGAATTAATCTTACAAAAGTGTAGAAGAATATCATAGGAATAAGAAATATTTGAGGCATGCATGCAATGTAGTTATGGACAGCAAAAAAGTAAAACTGATAATTCTTGCATATAATGAAGTTAAAATTTTAATCTAAGTGTTTAGTCTTATTACTTATACTGTCAGAATTTGAAACAAATTGAAAAACAATTGGTAATTTGACTGGTTGCCATGGTAACAGCGATCATATTGGAACCTATATTTTGCTAGCTTGGATTATGCAAACATTCTAACTCAAAAACTATTAATGCTATCAAGATGAAACAAATGGGAAATTGCTAGTATGGTCAACATCTTGTGAATGAACTAAAACTATCTTCCATAATCAACTGGTAAGGGGTAAACCACAGGGTTTTCTACATATTTTGCCTAAAATTGAAAAAAATAATTGGACTTTCAATTTTTGTGTGAAAAGAAATGCCTTCTTGTCAGCTTAATCCATCCATTTTAGTTCAATCACAAGAACAACATTAGATCAATATCTGGTCCAAATTTGAAGTTTTACTTTTTTGCTTCAGGCTTGCCTTTAGTTGTATCTCCTCCATCAATTGTTTTTTAAAGTGTATTTCTTTTGTATATTGTATATAATGTTTGATGGAAATAAATGATTGATTGATTGATTGAAGTCTGTATCCCTTATACTTTTTGAGAAATTGTGTTTTGCGTGCGAGAACTTTGCCAAAATCGACATGTTCAAAAACACACGTCAAAGTTCAGATGGTTCTTAGGGCAGTTACATGCATTGCACAAAGACACAGCTCATGAAATAAATTACGTATATGTCACGTCCAAGAAATTATAAGCCAAAGTGTAATAACACCCTTTTCATTGCATTGCTTATTCTCCTTGCAGGTTGGGCGCACTGCGCTAATGTTTGCTGCGAGGAATGATCATGAGGACATTGTGAAGCTGCTTCTGAAAGCAAAGGCATCAGTAAATAAGCAAGCCAAGGTATGAATGAATAAAATTTTACACCATGTTTTAATGCCTCTGTCCGGACTTGAGTCCTACAACACTGCTATAATCTGCTGAGGGATATAACTAATTATCTACGGCCAGTGAGTTGTAGGGTCACATCAGTAGGCCTTATTTGTTAAGTTGTCGTCCAGAGCGGAGTTATATATCATTTTGAGTGGTGATCACAAAAGCAGTATCGATTTATTCCGTAAAGATAAACTGTGTTATGAGAGCACGTTATGAGAGCATGTGTAGTCTAGTCGAAAAGCACAGGACTCAAAGCTGCTCATGATCATTAGTCTGTGAGTTCGAGCCCCACCATGGCCAACGTGTTGTGTCCCTGGGCAAGAAACTTTATCTTGCTTGTCTCACTTCACCCAGGTGTAAATGGGGAGCTGTTAGGGGTAGTCATACTGTGCGCTGTTATAATTGGCTGCCAAATTTTCAATATATGAAAAATGTGATTTATCCTAGTGACAGTGGAATAAATGTAAAGTGCTTTGAGACTTAATTGTGTAAAGCGCTATATAAATACTGGCATTTATTATTTGTTTTATTAAGAATATGATGAAGGATTAGTCTGGAAGAATCGTCACCACTTATGCTCCAGGAGCAAAATTGGTGGTCATAATCTCTTGTAATCACGCTAGCTTGTCCCAGAGCAAATTTCACCCGCTGGACAACAATCCTTTGTTATTCAGTCAACTGTGACATTGGGCATATGATCAGGGTATTATTGGACCTTTCTTTAGACATGCAATGGTTGATTGTTATATCTGTAGTTTTGCTATAAATTTTCATTGAACTTGTGTTTCCTTTATTTCAATACACCCCTGTTCTTTAACAACTTAAAAAGGTCCATTGATGAAGGACAAACCAAAATAATTTTCACTTTCTTCAGGGCCCCCCTCCAAACCTCAAATTATTTTCAGGCCCCCCCTCCCTTCGGCTATAAAAATGTATGTCAACATCATAGTATAAACTTGAATACTTGAAAACTACTTACTAGGCAATATTTTGTCAAGGCCCCTTAAGAGGGGAGACAATTTTCAGGGCCTCTCTTTTTTGCGACTTATCTTCTGTAGTCGTCGAGTTTAGTCACGATTTAACATGTCCAGTTGGCTTGCATCTTCTCTCCCACTTGGAGCAGACTCATTGCCGACCACTTTCCAGCAGCACACAACCACTCATGATGCGCGCCAACTCATCGGCTACTGCTTCCAAACTGCTCGTGTGTTCAAGCCGCCAACCTTCCCGATTCCAAAACCCGCCACAATTTTGTTTAAGCTGCAAGAAAATATTGTGGCATTTTTTTCAAATTTGCCAAGTGCTCCCGACAACACAAGACTGCAGAAGACTGTACACGACAGTCCCAGACTTGGCCAAAACTACACCTGAAAAAGGAAAATTACTCACAATTTTCTAAAAATGGCCAATCGGCATTAGTCTTGAGCAGTCTGGAAGCGGTTTTCTAGCAAATAATCGGTAAGACTACAGAAGATTGTACAGAACACTCCCAGACCTTTCCAAAACTACACATGAAAAAGAAAAACTGCTCACAATTTTTGAAAATTGGCTAATCGGCACCAGACTTGAGCAGTCTGGAAGTGGTTTTCTAGCAAAAAATCGGCTGTGTGACTGCATGAGCGTTTACATCTTATTTTATTTGAAGGTTGTTTTCATAGTGTTGAATATCAGTGAAACGGTCATTCTTTTTTCTTTACAATGACTTCTCATTTGTAACAATCACTTAATCCATGGCTGAGTACCTCTCCTTTAATTACAGGCAGGTCTCAAACAAAATGTGCCAAAGTGATACAACTAATGGAACTGATTGTTCTATTGGAGACAATAATGGCAAATTTAGCATATTTTGTTGGAGACCAAGACCTCGGATTACGCAGTATTAAAAATGAGGTGTCACTGTAAACTTAGGAAAATGAATGACTCTTTCACTGATACTAAATACTATGAAAACAACCTTCAAATAAAATGAGATATAACTCAACAAAAAAAGTTTCAAACTTTTTTTTTTCAGGAGTTAGTGTATGCCATAATGCATCGTTTTATAAGCAGTAGTCTAACTACTTCACTTATTTCTGCATAGTATATTAACTAGGATTTCGCAGTTCTCAGCTTTCGCATTAGTTATATTCAAAGAATATAACTAATATACTATAACTGTGGGCCGCCCCATGACCTTTGACCCTGGCACATGACCTTTGACCTCATCAACATATGAGGGATCGCATGGTGCATCTGACACAAGTTGGGTTCCAATTGAACTTCAGGTTTTCAATTTAGGTCAATTTTACATTTTTAGCCCATTTTTCAACTTGACCTCACATGACCTTTGACCTT
Source organism: Ophioderma brevispina (assembly GCA_023653785.1). Taxonomy (NCBI): domain Eukaryota; kingdom Metazoa; phylum Echinodermata; class Ophiuroidea; order Amphilepidida; family Ophiodermatidae; genus Ophioderma; species Ophioderma brevispina. The sequence goes on along the minus strand of JAMKCH010004368.1, from coordinate 17,322 downwards.
TCAACATGACCTTTGACCACATTAACATATGAGGGATCCCATTGTGCACCTATGACAGAAGTTTGGTTCCAATTGAATTTTAACTTTTCAATTGAGGTCAATTTAAAAAAAAAATAACAATTTAGTGACACACACATACATCCACACATACACACACACATAAGCTCACATACACACACACATCCACACGCACAACGGATTGCTAAGTGGTCCTGCCATAGCTGGCGGCCCACAAAAATAGCAATTAATTAATCATTATGTAATTATTATCTTGCAGAATGGACAGACTGCCCTGATAAAGGCATCGCAATCTGGTTTTGCCGATGTTGTGAAAGTCCTCCTTAAGGCAAAAGCAGCTCCAAACCTACTTACAGAGGTATGTACATCGTGCATCAAAAGCAGGGGCAGATCCAGCCGCCCCAGGTTAGGAGACACCAGTAAAGTGGCCATCGTGGGGTGGGGGCAGGCCTGTATGCAGGGGGGTGTGGTCACACACCTACAGATTCCACAAAAGGGGCAAAAGGTCCACTTTTTGCTGATTTTTTAAATAAAAAGGTAAACAATTTAGAGAAATTTTGACAAGAAAGTCCACTTTTTGGTGATGAAATGTTCAAAAAGTCCAAATAGGACAATTTTAGGGGGTGTTAGGTCCACTTTTACCAAAAAAGTCCACTTTTTACCGCCCCCAAAAAAAATGTGTATGGCCTTGGGTGGGGTGTCTCCCTCCTTCGCAGAATGTGAAACCCTTGCAATAATCACTTTCCAAAACTATTTTTTCTCATGCAAATTTGACTAGAAAGAATCCGAAATTTTTAAGTGGTTCACTTTTTATCTCCCTGGCCCAAACGACATGGGAGATTTTGTCATAGCAAAATCTGTATTCTGTCTGTCTGTCTCCACCTGTAACCATCAGACCCCTGACCCGATCTAGATGACACTTGCACCACAGGACCTTAGTATCTACTGCTACTTGCACTATGACAGACAGGTCTGTAGGCCAAAGGTCAAAGGTCATACTTTGCATATTTCAGACTTTCCATGCTTATTCCCCAGAATTGTGTGCAAACTCTCTCTTACCAACTGGTATAATCAACAGTCTCAAAAAGGAAAAGCTTAATTGATTGGTAAGATTAAGTGTTCATTTCAATTAATTATTATGTAAAGCATTCTTGGGGAGTTCATATTTTATGCTTTTTAAAACCATTTTCAAGTCAAATTTTTAAAAGAAATTTGATGTATGAAAATATTGACAACAGATTGTGAGTAGCTTACACAAATCAAATGTGAATAGTAGCAAAATTGTTTGTTGAAAATATATACAATCATGTTGAGTGGGGTGACCGCAAAGCGCCGTTCAAGTGGTGCGGGGGGTGGGTGCAAGAGGGAGTGTCCCCCTCCAATTCAAGGATTTTGCACTCTTTGTGGGACTGGCCCCTCCCACACAAAGAGCAGAACCCTTGTAATATTTGCTTTCCAAAGTACATTTTTTATGTAAAGTTGATAGAAACAATTTGAACTGCTTAAATTGTTCACTTCATCATCATCACCACCATTGGAAGGTGACACCACAAAGATTTTTCTTGGGCTTTTCTCATCCAGGTTATGCCTAGGAAGTGGGTGATCTCATCTCTCCATCTAACCTTTTGTCTTCCTGGATGTCTTGTTGCATTTCTAGGTCTCGATTCAGTTACTGACTTTGTCCATCTCCCATCAGTCTGTCTTGACCATTTCTTTTGCTTCACTGCATGGATGATGTCTGTGACTTGAGTCTGGTTCCTAATCCATACATTTGTTTTCCCGTCTAGCTTGGTGATGCCAAGCATACATCTTTCCATGCTTTGTTGGGCTACCTTCAGTTTTTCTCCATTTTATGTGTCATTCTCTGAGACATTTCTAAGTCTCCATTCAGACACAGTTGTCTAGGAAAGTGGTTCATTTTAACACAGTAATGCAGAAAAAGACAAAGTATTATACACAGTTTGATACAGTTGTCTAAGAAAGTGGTTCATTTTAACACAGTTAAGAAAAAAATATAACTATATTAAACAGTTTAAACAGTGTAATACAGGTGTCTAAGAGATTGGTTTGTTTTAACACAGTAAAATAAAAAAAAAACTATTAAACTTAGTTTATTACAGTTGTCTAAGAAAGTGATTAATTTTAACACAGTTAAGCAAAAAAGACAACTTTCTTTAACACAGTTTAATAGTTGTCTAAGAAAGTGGTTCATTTTAACACAGTTAAGCAAAAAAGACAACTTTCTTAAACACAGTTTAATACAGTTGTCCAAGAAAGTGGTTAATTTTAACACAGTTAAAGACACTATCAGTCATTTATCACAAAGAGTCAAAATATTTGAAATTTGCAGGAATAGCTTAAAAGTGAAGGATAAATATGTAGAATTCTCATAAGTTACTTTTTCCAACTGAAGAATTGACAGAAAAAGGAAGAAAGCGGCACTATTCCAAGATATGATTCTCCATTCAATTACGTGTTGTAATAAGTGTCCGTTCGGACAGTAAGGACTTCTAAAATTTCCGATTTTGTTTATTAGGTTGCTTCTGGCCTTATCATTGCGGGTCATGTAGGAGTACCGATACTTGTTAGGTCATGCAAAAAATTGATTTTTGATGATTTTTTCGGTTTTCTGATTAATCAAAGCATGATTAGTGCCTCTAAGCAAAAAAGACACTTTCTTAAAACATCGTTTTACTACAGTTGTCTAGAAAGTGGTTCATTTAACCAGTTAAGCAGAAAGACAACTTTCTGAAAACACAGTTTAATAGTTGGTTAAGAAAGTGGTTCATGTTAACACAGTTACGCCAAAAAAGCCAACTTTCTAAAAAAGCTAACTACAGTCGATCCAAGAAACGTGGCGTCATTTTAAACAACAGTTAAGCAAAAAAAAAAACACTTTCTTAAACAGTTCCTAAGTTTGTTAAAACCGTGGTTCATTTAACACAGTTAAGCAACAAAAGACAACTTTCTTAAACATAGCTTAATAGGTCTAAGAAAGTGGTTATTTTAAGCAAAATTAAGCAAAAAAGACAACTTTTTAAACAAGCTCAATTAGTTGTCTAAGAACGTGGTTCATTTTAACACAGTGGAGCAAAAAAGACAACTTTCTTAACACACAGTTTAATACAGTTGTCAAAGAAAGTGGTTCATTGTAAAAACAGATCAAGCAAAAAAAAAAACCCAATTCTCAAACAGTTTAAGACAGGTGTCTAAGATATAAGAAAATAGTTCATTTTAACACAGCAAAGCCAAAAAACCACTTTTAAACTCAGTTTATTACAGTTGGTTACGAAAGTGGTCATTTTAACACAGTTAGGTAAAGGTTGCTTGTTCCGTTTTGGTCATATGTGTTCTCTATTGATATGAGCGCCTGGGCACTTGTACACACTGACCATCGAGTTAGTCCCGTGGGTAAACAAACTTGCGGTTTTGATGTTAGATGCGATAATGCATAGTTCAGCACCCTATTCACTACTGTGCTAATATTGATGGTTAACCATTAAAATGGTATTTTTTTGTCTGTATCTTGAGAACGAAATGGATTTGAAAGCTGAAATTTCAGGACGACAATGAGAAAAAATATGGCCTTTCATCTGATATCAAAATTTCTACTACTTCCGGGTAAATCAGGGGGGTCCCAAAGACGATCGGAACACGCACCTTTAAGCAAAAGAAAAAAACAAAACACAAAACAACAACAACTATATAAAAACACAGTTCAGGTGTTTAAGAAAGTTGTTCATTTTATCACAGTTAAGCACAAAAGAAAGGTCTTTCATGGGGGTAGTGGGGGTTCAGATGGTATTTTAGTACTTTACAAAAGTCAGACAAACATAAACACAGAGCAGGGACATACAAATTGTGTGTGCACTTTTAAAAAGGCACATAAAGACAAGTTGGAAAATTGGATCGATTGACCCCAAATTTATTGGTCGGAGTTGTGGGGCGAGCTATGATCCCAGTCTAGCCCTATATTTTAAAACTCACATCAAGATCAATAAATCTTGGGTGTAAATCATTCCGATTTTATATTATAGATGTTTTGGATCCGATTTTTCAAAGCACTTGTACTCCTAAAACATGATAATCATTAAAATAGTATGAGTAATATGGGTATGTTGGACACAAGATATACAAACCCATGTTTTTGTCTTCACAAAATTTGCATAGAGTGAATTACCTTGGCATTAGAAATGATAATTGCCATTTGTATTTGTTAATATTACCAACCGATGATCATACCAGCATCGTGAATTTGGCAACAGAGAAAGGTCACACAGAGGTAGTGGAAGCTCTTCTTCTTCTTGCAAGCAAAGGCATCTGTAATCTTCAAAAGAGAGACGTGTAAGCCTATAACAAATACTAACATCATGTAAATACACTATACATGTACACAGCCAAAGTGTTATTCCTGTTGTAACCTAGACTGGCTATATCTCTATATTTATATAATGTATGTGTATATATGTATATTCCTAATATGACCATGGGGGAAATTTAATAATCATTAGCTTTTCATGAAGGTCTTACTATATTAAAATAATTAAATTCACATCCTTTGTATTCTAGAGGATTGTCTTGTTAATTTCATAAATTAATATTCTTATTTTTAATGATATTTTTTTCTGTGCCATTTTTGTTTAGGGGGAAATTTTGGTAATGAGGTGTCAAAAGGTCAAAAACACTTTTAGGGGGTTATGTCCACTTACCTAAGAGTATACTTTTTCCAAAATCTTACACCCCCCCATAAAAATCCTGCATACAGGCTCGCTAGGTTTGTGTGTTTTTTTTTTTCACCCTCTAACTTAAAGAACTGCATCCTCCAAATACGGTAAATTAAATGAAACCTTTTAATGCATTCTATGTGATCTAATGCACCTAACAGGATGGATGACTGATGATGCTGGCATCATACAGCTTGGCCACACAGACATAGTGAACTCTCCTCAAGGCTAGAGCCTCTGTAAACCAGCAAGTCAGTGTAAGTTCATAATGAGTCTCTTATACTTAGAAGACTGCTATAGGTGATGCATGATGGTGTGTATTAGATGGATTGACAGGCAATTGTTGTTACAATTGGGTTCTAGCCCGGGTTTCCTGCCCCGCTGCAGCCAATGTGGTGTCACTTGGGCAAGGCACTTTACCTCGCTTGCCTCGTGACCCAGCGATATTCGTGTAAGCTGTTTAGGGGATATTCCATCCAATTGCTGATTGGATTGTGAGCTTGGCCGACTGCCGACCTAAGTGAAGCGAAATGATTGGTACGATTTCCTAGGTGGCAGTGTAATAAGTAATAGGCAACAGCGCGTGATCTGATGAAAGGCGCAATTATAAAAGCCTGTGTCTATTATAATTATTATTCTTAGATTTTTGGCCTACCTTTTATCTAAGGATTAAAGGTGCTATCCGGGGTCCGTATTAGGTTGCTTTTGGTCTTATACACTTTATAATGTATGTTAGGATATACCTGTAAAGTGCAACCAAGATTTCACATACCCGTATCTCAAAATGTAAAAATGCTTTATTTTTACACTAATGTAAATCTTTTTAATCAAAAATGTTCCCATGTAAAGGATTAAGCTGAGATTAGTTCTTTGGTATCCAAATTGTGAATTTCCAATTTACTATAGAAGCAGATACTAATTCAGGTTTTTTCTACTGAATTAAGCAAATGAAATCAACCTTTCATTTTTTTTCACTTCCAAAGGATTTCTGTAGTCAAATACATCTGGCAAGAAATCTAGTGGGAGTCGGATCTATAGAAATCACTACATATGACGAATATATTAGTTGGGTGCCCCAAATTTTCTCATTGCAACCTTAAAGATTTAAAAAAATGTATTTAACAAATCACTAATACAAATATTGCCCTTTCAATTATGCAAGAAACATTTCTGATCTGAACTCACAATTTTTGAGTTCACAGTCACACATCATTAGCTATTATTGGTATGACTGTCTTCTACAGTACTGCACAGGCCCGTATGCAGGGGGAAGGGGGTGCGGGGGTCACACAACTCAAATTCCACAAAAGGGCAAAAAGGTCCTCTTTTTGGTGATTTTTTTGATAAAAAGGTCAAATTTTGACAAAAAAGTCCACTTTTTGGTGATGAGATGTTCAAAAAGTCCAAAAAGGGCCATTTTAGTGTGGTTAGGTCCACTTTTACCAAAAAAGATCATCTTTTTTGAAGTTCTGCACCTCCCAAAAATAAATCCTGTGTACGGCCCTTGTACAATACTGCATGTTTACACACTGCATAATTTTGTCTGTCTAATCTACACATTACAGATTGGAAGGACCGCATTGATGATAGCATCTAGAAACAACCAGGCTGAGGTCGTGACCCTCCTCCTCAAGGCCAAGGCATCTGTAGATCTCCAGACCAATGTAAGAGTACAGTGATAATGTTTACAAGTGTATTTGAGAGAAAATAGTTTTCATGATAGGGTTAACCATTTTACTAAACTAAACCTCTCAAAAAAAGTTTGTCACTTATTTATATTTGAAACCTGTTTGTATAGTATTGTATATCAGCTTTACAGTGACACCCTATTTGTAATAATCACTTGCTTCATGCTTGGGTACACTAAAAAATGGGTGTCAAATTTGGGTCTTCAGATGAACATGTAAAGGTGTCAATTTGACATGGTTGGGAATGACACCTGTAGACACCTTTAGGATCTCAGATGATACCTTTAGGGTGTCAGATGACACTAAATGACACCTTTAGGGTGTTAGAATGACATCTTAAGGGTATCAAGCTAGAATGACACATTTGGGAAACCTTTAGGGTGTCAAGCCTGAATGACACCTTTGGGGTCTCAAAATGAGACCCCCAAAGGTGTCATTCTGGATTGACACCCTAAAGGTGTCATTCTGACATCCTAAAGGTATTATTCTGACACCTTAAAGGTGTCATCTGATGCCCTAAAGGTGTCAGGTGTCATTCTCACACCTCAACTGTGTCAAATTGACACCTTTACATGCTAATCTGAAGACTCAAATTTGACACCCATTTTTTTTCATTGCAGTTGGAAAACTTAATCTTTTTGCACTAAAAATTAAAGCAATGATCATAGGCGTAAATCCCGGGGGGGATGGGGGGGGGATATATCCCCCCAATATTTTGATGAGGGGGATGGTCAATACGATCATCCCCCCAATGTTGATGCCCGTTCATGTGTTTTTGACCAAAAATAACCTCATATTTTACCATAATAGTTTAAAAATGGTAAATTTCCGCGCGCTTTGCGCGCATTTTGTTCTAATTACAATTACTTTTAACGGTTTTAGCTTCTAAATGGCAAAAATTTTCGCACGCTGCACGCGCACATGTGCTATTAATACATCTTTTCAGCAAACCCCAGTTCATTCAAAAATTTTTCATCAACCCCATCCCCCCAATGTCAAAAAGAAATTTACGCCACTGGCAATGATGATAGCATTTTGAAGAGTGCCCCCAATTCTCAAAATTTGTGAGATTTATGCACAGTTGCACAATCTAATTTTAAAAGATATGCATGCGGGCAGCTGAGACAAACCTTTTTTCTTCTTGGCCTTAGTTATCCATCAATTCTACTGCTATAGGTAGGTGACAACTCTATTAGAAAATGCATCTAGATATAACCAAATTCCACAAAATGTTGTCAGGAGCTCATCGACTTGCACCATTTCTTGTCAATTTGGTTCAATATTATATGACAAAATGAACTGGATGGTTGGGATTATTCATGTATTTAAATGTCACATCTATGTCTATCAAAATAATTTCACATCGATTTGCCCAAACTTGGACATACCGAATATGGAGCATCTTATGTTGGGCATGTTGATGTGTTGTGACTTTGGTAATTCGTAAGTAAAAATTTTCTGGTCACCATATGTTGAAAATTTGGTCATTTGGTGATTTTAGCTTGTACTTTGATGTGATAATGTTGCATTTCCTCTGAAAGTTTTAAATGTGAAAGAAACATGCTCAAAGTTGCCAATTTTTCTATAGACTCCTGTGTAAAAGTGAGTTAGTGGTGTGTAACCTATAGGACTTGTCTGTGGTCAGTGCACACAATTACGCACATGTTTGAAAGGGAATCTTGCCACTGACGCATGAAATTGGTTCAGCTGGCCTGCTGTGTTTTAGTCAATAGAAAAAACAGTAACACAGGTATAGCCTAGTTAGTTTACAGTGTGATTTTAATTTTCACAAGACAAGTTGCTACCCCCTTCATTGTTTAATCAACATATCAGTAAACTTAATGAATTTTTAAAAGATGAAGGATGTGCCTATTTGTGTCCCTGCCCATAGTAATATCTAGTGTGTGGTAAGCACGGTTTGGCACAGTTAATTATTATAAGATTGTTGAAATCTCATCTATTCCATCATGCCTTTGTACTGTAGTTTTCTTTTGCATTTTTGTGCCAGTATCAAGGTGTTCGTTAAGATGCTATATAAATATCAGCGATTGATTGGTTGCTTGAACTAAACATCTAGAACACATATTCCTTAGCTTGCCTTATTTCCCACGACAATATTTTTCAATAAATTTGAGAGCACAAACTGTTATTCCGCATAATGTTTATATTACTTTTGATTTGTGTCATTCTTTCAGGAGGGGTCAACCGCTCTGTTGAAAGCATCTGAGGATGGCCATGTTGAGGTAGTTGAGGCTCTCATCAAAGCCAAGGCATCAGTGGATCTGCAAGATGATGTAAGTTTGTAAAGTACAGTACCCGACAAAAATAACTTGCCAAGCCCACTAGAGGGTTTTGAGTGAACTTGAGTGAAAGATAGAGAATTCCTCTCAAACCCATGGCCACTCCAATCCCACTCAAAGCTAAAAATCAATAACACTATCATGCACTACGATGTCCCCACTCATTTCGGTTTAAAGCTTCACTCAATCCCACTCAAAACCCCCTCAAATCCCACTCGTCCCACTCGAGTGAATTTTGAGTGAACATTAAGTGAATCACTTAATTTTTGCCAAGAACTTTCTGTCCTGTACTGTATAGCATATATGAATAGGCAGACTTGACATCATCTTTGGCTTATGCAACTTAGATGTAAAACCTAATAAGATGTCAACATGTTTGTCAATTACAATGGTCTGCATCCAGCTCAATCTACTCAATTTATTCAGCAAAGATGACAATGATCCATTGTTCACACTTTGTAAATGTTTATTATTTTACTATCTATGAGAAATTTAATGTCAAGGAATTTGAGGTAAAAAGGAGGGCCTTGAGCCATGGTAAACACTTACTCTTAAAGAGACATCATAAAGGTCATTTCCAGCAAGAAGTGCCCCAATTTTTTTGAACCCTGGTTTTTTGCATATTTGAAATGCTTGCCAATGTATTAGATCACACCCGAAGTGAATAAGCCAAATACACTGTCTTTATGTAATAATGACAGAAATTCAAAGCATGGTTTTCTATAGGGTTGATTACGATAGCAGGCAAGTTCAAAACAATGTTTTGCATTTTTCTTTTGTACTTGTTTGTCCAATAAACTTTCGAAATGTTCTCGGTAGTTGGTCTACGACCAATCCAGTGCAATTTGAGAGAAATTTGTATCCTAAATAAAATCTCCTCCTGTCACTTTAAAATGCACTTCTTCCAAACAAATGATTGGGTATTGTTTGAAGTTCAAATGATCCCTGAGGGGTGTGTTTTGCGTTTTTCTTTTGTACTTGTTTGTCCAATAAACTTTCGAAACGTTCTCGGTAGTTGGTCTACGACCGATCCAGTGCAATTTGAGAGAAATTTGTATCCTAAATAAAATCTCCTCCTGTCACTTTAAAATGCACTTCTTCCAAACAAATGATTGGGTATTGTTTGAAGTTCAAATGATCCCTGAGGGGTGTGTTCAGAGAATAAGAAGTCAAAAGTCATCCATCTAGAAGTCACTTGAGGTCATTGTGTAAAGGCACTTGAAGTGACTGGGTCATAAGGTCACCACTAACAGCTTGTTTTCTTGTTCACACAATCCACCCACCCAGCACAGAAATGTCTGTAACCAAATGCTGTACTTTTTGACAGAGTACCAAAATTGGTAATTTGTCTTCGTTTCTCGACTATTGACACCTAAACTAAAGATATGACTGAAAAATATGATCATAATTAGTATTTATTTCAGTTTGTTTTTGATCAGGATTTATTTTGCTTAAACTAGTGCATTTCCCTGTGTGTGTCACCTTTGACCCAGAGGGTGTTTTGAATCAATCCCATGAAGCATTGTAATATGCAGGGGTGTAGCCAGGATTGTAATTTGACGGAAGGCTGAGCTGGCAAATTTGTCCAAATTAGGCTGATTTTGCACGATTTTGTCAAATTTGACGGGGGCTAGCCCCCCTGAGCCCCCTCCCTGGCTACGCCACTGATATGTGCCTATAAAAAAAAAAAAAAAAAAAAAAAAAAAAAAAAAAAAAAAAAAAAAAAAAAAAAAAAAAAAAAAAAAAAAAAAAAAAAAAAAAAAAAAAAAAAAAAAAAAAAAAAAAAAAAAAAAAAAAAAAAAAAAAAAAAAAAAAAAAAAAAAAAAAAAAAAAAAAAAAAACCTTTGACCTATGTGTGTGTGACCTTTGAGCTCAGATTGTTCTGTCCTTTTGATCTGTCCTTTCTGTCCTTTTGATCTGTCCTTTCTGTCCTTTTTGGTCCTTTTGACCAAATTTTGAGCTCACGGGACATTTCTATGCGATTTGACATGTAGATGACCTTTGACCTGTTGGGTCACTCTGCAACCCTGATATAACAAAGGTCAGACTGTCCTCCCCTACTTTTATGACAAATATCAGCCCCATATGTCAAAGCATATCGAAAAGCATAGGCAAATGGACAGACACATAGGGTATTTCTATGTAAATTGACCTCTAGTTGACCTTTGACCTTTTGGGTCACTCCGAAAGCCTGGTACACATGTCAAAGCGTAACGAAATGCATAGCCAGACAGCAGTGGCGTACCGAGGCAGTCGATCCAGAGGGTGTAAATTTTCAGGTCGTCCCGCCAGAGGGGGCAAAATTCGTAAATCGTCCCGGTGATTTGCTCCAATTAAGTCTGAGTCTGGCGAAATGCGCACGTAGCACATGAAAATTGCCGAATTTACTTTAATTTTTTCCAAATTTGGCCTGAAATTGGTTGAAATTCCCTGAAGAAGAGGGACAAAATAGCAAATTTTAGCCCATATCGTCACGCTTTTTCAAGCCAGAGCCACACGCCCCCCCCCCCCCCCCCCCCCCAGTCGGTACGCCACTGCCAGACAGACAGATCTGGGTTTTTGTAGTAGTATAGATACAGATTTAGCCCCATTTCAACACTGAAAAAAAGTGGAAAAAATTGACTTTTTCACCATTGCAAAACCTTAAAAAAAACTTAATTTTAACACTAACAAGAGGAAAAAATACAAAATGGTTTTGTTATCATCATTGTGCAGATCTTCCCTGTTACAAAATGATGGGGAGTTTCCCTAACCTGACCCATCTGACACACTTTTTTTCTGACACACTTATGAATTCGGAAACCTTAATGGAATAAACCTGTTTTCTAATGAAAAAAAGTGTATCAGATGGGTCAAGTTATGGGAACTCCCAAAAAGAGGAAAGGAGAGGAAAAGATTGTAGAAGTCAAATAAATGAGAATTAAATGTTCATTTTTGGCCCCCCACAGCATGCTGTGCATGGGGGTGGATGCTTGTATTAGATGGATAGATATATGGATATGGATGGATGGATGGATGGTTAGATGGATGGATGGATGGATGGATGGTTAGATGGATGGATGGATGGATGGATGGATGGGTGGATGGATGGATGGGTGGATGGATGGATGGATGGATAGATGGTTAGATGGATGGATGGATGGTTAGATGGATGGATGGATGAATGGATGGATGGATGGTTAGATGGATGGATGGATGGATGGTTAGATGGATGGATGGATGGTTAGATGGATGGATGGATGGTTGGTTTGTTGGTTGGTTGATTGGTTGGTTGGTTGGTCAGGGGGTGGGCAGAAGAAATCATTAATCCACCCTACAGACTAAACCAAAGTCAATGAACTTCTTATGTAGCACGGTAATAGAACATGGCGAGGTTGTGACGATGTATACTTTTTGGAAAGTCATGGTCCAACCAGGGTCAAACTTGGACCTCATTGGGGCAAAATATGAGGGATTTTGTTAACTTGTGCTCCTTACACTTACCTTTAAATGTTAAAAAATGTACTAAATCAACACTATTTGTGTCATTTTTCCAGAATGGATGGACTCCTCTTATGTTAGCATGTATCAACGATCATCCAAAAGCAGTGAATGCCCTACTTCGGGCAAATGCATCTCAGACTCTGACAGTCAAGGTAAAGTTTACCTTCCAAATGCATCTCAGACTCTGACAGTCAAGGTAAAGTTTACCTTCCAAAATGCATCTCAGACTCTGACAGTCAAGGTAAAGTTTACTTTCCAAAAATGCATCTCAGACTCTGACAGTCAATGTAAAGTTGACCTTCCAAAATGCATCTCAGACTCTGACATTCAAGGTAAAGTTTACCTTCCAAAATGCATCTCAGACTCTGACAATCAAGGTAAAGTTTACCTTCAAATGCATCTCAGACTCTGACAGTCAAGGTAAAGTTTACCTTCCAAAATGCATCTCACACTCTGACAGTCAAAGTAAAGTTGACCTTCCAAAATGCATCTCAGACTCTGACAGTCAAGGTAAAGTTTACCTTCAAATGCATCTCAGACTCTGACAGTCAAAGTAAAGTTGACCTTCCAAAATGCATCTCAGACTCTGACAGTCAATGTAAAGTTGACCTTCCAAAATGCATCTCAGACTCTGACAGTCAATGTAAAGTTGACCTTCCAAAATGCATCTCAGACTCTGACAATCAAGGTAAAGTTTACCTTCCAAAATGCATCTCAGACTCTGACAGTCAAGGTAAAGTTTACCTTCCAAAATGCATCTCAGACTCTGACAGTCAAGGTAAAGTTTACCTTGTTGGAAAACAATGGCTGTTTTAACTGTACTAATATCATGACTCGATCACTGATCAGCCTACATGAGTATCCAATGACTCTAGGGAGACCTATGCACACACTTGCACACACACACCACACACATCACTCTGCAAGTGTGCTCTGCGTAAACATGATGCATGGGATCAACGCAAGCAAGCTGAGATTGCACAAAACAAAAGAATACAAAACAACAAATGATTACTCAATGGAAATTCTAATGTGGTACAGTGATGGAACATGATGAGGTCATGTGCTGTATAAATTTTGGACAGGTTATGAATATTAATAAGTTCATTTGCATATCTTCCATATAATGTGATTATAATGTGATTAAACCATGTATAGTTGTGGGCCAATCTTAATTATACACTGCGAAATTCACTGGCGTATTCGTGGCATATCCAGACCTGGCATTTTGAGGAGGAACCTGGGGCGAAAGGATCTCTAATAGCTGAAAATAGGTTGATTTTACATGTTTTGGCATGAACCCTAGGGTCATGCGTGCCCTCCAAGATACGCCATTGTAATTCTTGCTTATAATTCTGTGTTTTACAGGAAGGATACACTGCCTTAGAGATGACATCATCTCCAGAGATCTTGAAAATCCTGAAAAAGAAGGTACCTCATTCAGTTAATTGTTATAGTAGATTTAAAATTAAGTGAGAGTTCTTGCATATTTCCATGGGGTGATATTGATATGAGGGTTCAATCCCTGGCCATGTGGAGACTAGGCCTTTGTTGCCATTACAAAATGTGTTGTAACCATGCTACTGAAAGTTACTGCACAGAATCGGCTCACTGAAACTGATGAATTCAGTCCTACAATGGTCTGTTAATGATAAAGACTTACGCCATGGTTGGCCGGGATGTCAAGGAACTCATAATCCACTTTGCACTAATCTCTAAATACAAGGGCTTAATAGGGCTGCCCAGACACACTATGCATTTTTTAAATCCTTATAATGAGACAAAATACATTGGTGTACATATAAACAGAATTTGACTTGATTTCAAATTTACCCCTGTACTAATTTTACCCCCTTATTTTACAAAGTTCCCCCACATTTCCCAGAGGTTGGACCCAAAAATTCTTGTTCAGCACCCTTCAAACTATAGAAAAAAACATCTTCAAAGCTTCTTCCCCATTATAGGGTTCTCATTTCTAAACCCTACTATATTATGGACTATATGTATATGATCCACAATTATGAGCACACAAGTTTCTGCTCCTTTTAAAGTTAAGGCTATTTTAGGAATTGACATTTTGGGTAAGCTTGGGGAAAAATTATATAAAACACATTAATACTAAAAAACTTCATGACACATTGCTTTTCAAAATTGCCAGCTGGAAACAAATGAAAACCGTACGAGGAATCTTATGAAAATAACGAACATCATTAAGCTCTATGATAGATCTGAAACTGATCTGAGCTGAAATGGCCTCTTTACTGTTCTCTTCAACATCTAGCATCCTGGAGCATGTAATTCTCATGAAACTATTATGGAATAAAGCTGCCTCATACTTTTCTGATCTTCCAACACTAAGAATTTTCTCCTACTGAAAAAATTTGAAATAGTTAGATCTGAAACTGATCTGAGCTGAAACCTTAATTAGACCACTTTATTCAAATGGCATCTCTACTGATAGCATATTTGAGTTCTCTTCAACATCTAGCATCCTGGAGCATGTAATTCTCATGAAACTATTATGGAATAAAGCTGCCTCATACTTTTCGGATCTTCCAACACTAAGATTTTTCTCCAACTAAAAAAAATGAAATTATGGTATATTTCTAAAACGATGTTCAATGATGGTGCAATCCAGGACCAATTTGAATGTGATAATTTCCTTAAAGGGGACTCAGAGATTTTCCCGGGAAGGGCGTCTTCAATTTTCAAACAAATTGTGTTTTTTGCATATATATAATGCTTGTCCATAAATAATCCTGGTGAAAATAACTAAGCTCAAATCGAAGTCCTTCATATAGAAAATCGCAACTTTGTTTAAAATTTCCGGATCCGGAAATTTTGTTATACACAGCATCCTCATACTGTATATAAATGTGTACTGCATGAAAACGAAAAATCCGATTCAGCTCTAACTTTGGATTTGAGCATTTTAGGGAAGCATCTTTAGTCCTAGTTGACTATTTTTAATTGCTACACAGAAAAGTATATATTTCGAAATCTCTGAGTCAGACTTTAATCTTAAAGGATGCATGGTCCGATTGCCAATAGCCTCATCCCCAGAACCTCATATTTTATGGAAAGTGGTCAACTGTGTTAATCAAAAACAGCTGCTATTTTTTCTGCATTTACCCTTAAGGCTAAAGGGCGATTGGTTTGGATGTTATGAGCGAAAATGTGCCTCATTTTGGTTGACTATAACACGTCCTCTATGAGAATTACAAAATCACATTGTTTATGCTCTCACATCCCCCCAAAAAAAAAAAACAGTTGAAATATCTGCTCCTAAAACTTTGCAGACCGGTTTTGGGTGAAGCCATTCTATCAAGATGAAACTTCATCATACTTCAAAAGGTGCAAGGAGAGATTTCAAACCATCCATATTTTCTGTGATATGTGGATTTCATTGAATTTAGAACAATGCAATAATTCCCTCCCCTTTATTTGACTACAGAAATAACTAAAAATGAAACATGTATGTAATGGTGAAAGGATAAGAGGTGAGTTGGAGTGCGAACGTGATTGGGATGTAAGAGTGTGTGTTGGATAAAGGGGGTAAGAGGAGTTGACAGGGTGCTAAGCAGAACGGGGTGTTTGCGCACAGGTGATTGTATATGCTTATCTTGAAATCGAAAACTAGGCTGAAGTTCCTTTTGCTCATCTAGGAAATTAAAATTTCACAATTTATTTCTACCAAATACACAGGTCTCAGCTTAATTCTTCAAGGGGATCTTTTTTTGATAGAATTCTTTACACAAGAGCAAAAATTCAGAATTTTCACATTTTTCGGAACACCTGCTATTTGAAATCCCTTTGTTATCTCAAACCTTTAATTGGCCTCATACCCTGTTGATTTTTGATGTTTAGTGAATGACCTTAAAATGTACTTCTTTTCCTTCCTTTCTTCTTCAGAGCTCTGATTCTACAGATGGTAAGTTTTAATATAATTATGCCTTTTATCCTCTATGCATTTTGTGAATATTCAGAAGAAGGGAGTTTCCGTTAACCCTTACCCTTCTGACACCTTTTTCTGACAGCCTTTAAATCATCTTGAAAAGCCTACAGGAGGAGGGGTTCTATACTCTGTTCGATCTCAGTTTGAGGTGACGTCACTGCGCGTGTTCTGTTTTTGCACCCGAGAACGCACGCGTCGACCTTGGAATTGCCAAGCATTACCACGCGAACAAGGCTTCGCCAACCAAACCTAGAGCAATGCAGAGTCGCGCATGATCGTCAGCCCCAACTCGAGACCGAACAAATTATAGAACCCTTTAGGTTGCCATGAATCAATTGCAGATGAATCTCATGAAAAAAAAAACACATGTGATTGCTTTTCTTTACTCAGTAGTGCATGCTGAATAATTTGCTATTTTCTTATTAATAGGACATACAACTCCAACCAAAAAGAAATCAGCCACGCCTGTGACAGAGGAACTCCTGCTGGCAAAAAGCCTTCTAAAGCCGATGAATCGTAATGTTAGTTTATTGCTATTTTTCCTCAATGACTATGACATGTACATCAAAGTCAGTGGCGTAACCAAGCTTTTTTTTTCAGGGGGGAAAAGGGGGGGCAAAATTCCCCCAGCAAGCATATAATTAAAATTTGTTAGCATAGTATATGGCCCCTAATGTACATCACTATTTTTTCAGGGGGGCAAGAGGGTAAAGATTCCCCACGGTGGGGGGGGGGGGGGGGGGGTGGGGGGTGGGGGCAGTCTGCCCCCTGACCCCCCTCGGGTTACGCCACTGATCAAAGTTACTACAAAGGGAACCACTCATCACTTTCAAAAACCTTTTTCTCGAAAAATCTGATTTTTGTTTTTCCCATTGCACAACCATTGTGTAAAACCACTGATGGTTTATTTGTTGAACAGCCAATCCGGTACACTGTGGAATTACTTTGAGCTGAACACAACTAATTTTCTTCTGGTTATGTCGCAAGCCACCAATGCTCAATCACAGGAATCATGTATAGCAACTTATGGTTCAAACAATCCTTAAAAAAAAGTATTTTCAAAATTTCAGTTGATACCAAAAATGGGCTTGTTTGGTCATATGACTAACTTATGGTAGACTTTTTCTTTTCCCAATGACTCTCCCCAGCTTTAT
>JAMKCH010004367.1:0-84515 GCA_023653785.1 Ophioderma brevispina | reverse complement strand
GCCGATCGGAACACGCACCTTTAACAGTTCCATGAATAATTTTGGCTCCAAGTATCATTATTAATGACCCCTACATTGGTAGCAAAATCTGCATTAGAACAACTATATAAGCAAATATTAAACTCTGAAAATAGAGATGTGTTTGTGGTAAATATGTAGTTACTTATAGAAACCACAAAACCATAACTCAAGTCAAAATTGTTACTAGGGGTGCCCTTATCTTTGCCAAACTGATAAAATGCTGAAATAATGTAGTAGAAAAGCTCAGAAACATTTAAAACAAACATTATTGGAATTTGAAATAGGTCTACTTCGCGGAAAGGTGCGTGTTCGATCGTCTTTGGAACACCCTGATTTACTCGGAACGTAGTATCGATTTGATATCAGATGGAAAGGCCGTAGTTTTCTCATTGTCGTCCTGAAATTTGAGCCCGCAAAAAGCATGTCATTCCAAAAGATATATAACAAAACAGCCATTTTAGTGGTTAACCATCAATATTAGCACAGTAATTAAATAGGGCTTGCACATTGTAGTATTGCGTCTACATCAAAACCCGCAAGTTTGTTCCCACGGTACTTGATGGGAGTATGTGCAATTTCCAGGCTCTCATATCATGGGCTATAAAATAAAAGGAGTGTGGACCAGCATTGCCTCTCTGTACAGAGGGTTATGAGCAAACCAGTATGAAAGGAGCAGTATCGATTTTTCAAAGCTGAGATTCGAAGCTTCGCCGTTCAGTGATCAGGTCACACACAATTGGCATTGCTCACGGAACCGACACACGACAAGTTTCTAAACATAGAATTCTCGCCCAATTTTCAAGATCATACACGATAGCTACATAATCAAGCCTTTCTAGCCCTAGCAAGAAGTGCGAATGTTAGGTTTTACATGTAAATAATGTCATAATACAAACTTGCATTCGTCTTAGAAACTCAAAGTATCCTAAATACGAAACTAATTAGGTGTTTTATTTTTTCCTGGGAAAATCGCCACCATTTCTGCACATGTGAATAATATACCATCACAGGGGAGGAACTGTTGCGATCATTCTCCATTCTCTAAACCCACGTGCACACCGCCAAAACGCCTAATTATGGTATGAAATAGTGCTTATTTCATAATACTGAACAACGGGGTATAGATCCCGTAACTTGTGAATAGAATGTCCAAATTCGATCGGGTTTTCAATAATTTATCGGGGAAACATGGGGACATTTGTGAAATGGATGCCGGAAGTTTTGTTGCTACAGCCGAGTGACCAAGAAACCCGTCTCTTTACGGGGCTTCCGGTTCACCAAATGAAAGTTCCGGCCCCGATGTCATATTTTTTGGAGTGATGAGTGCTCAAGCGTGGAAGAGGCGCATAACCCATCATGTACATAAAAGCCGTGTTCAAGTGGGGGCCACTTCGCATTCAAGATCGTCGACCATAACAAAAGCTTAACCGGCTCAAGTACCACTTCACTGGATTAGAGTGCCAGGGTCCACTCTCCTTCTATTTCTAGCTTCCATGCTCAGATTAGTAGAAAACACAATACACATAATCGGAAAAAGCACCTTTAAGGGATAGCATGTTCTACTTTACTTATCATTAAAAAAGAAAGGGAAACTCCAAGTACCATAATTTAGAGAACCTTAGATTTTATCTTGCAGTAGTGCAATGTGCTGATTCCATTAGCTGACTAGCAGCTCTGACTTGTATCTGCCAAATTTTGATAATTTACCAACCAATATCGAGTGATGTGGTGGTGATGGTGGTGATGATGATGATGATGAGATGATGATGATAATATAAAGGAAAAAAATAAATAGGCATGAGACAATACGTTAGTTGACATGACGGACGGTCCTTAGCAAATCCTGTTCCTGCTAAAAGTTACCTGTCTGTTTGGTCATAAAAAGTCTGATAAACCCCAATTCAGTGTGACCACAGAAAGAATTCATATTGGGGAATATAAACAAGTTAAAACTCAAATGGCAAAAGATTAATTGTGTTGGACATTTTCAGTTTTGCTCAAATATGGCACAAGAACTGCCCTTTTGGTGGATAGAGGGAGATAGAGGTATTGTTAAAACTGATTTGTGTGTGTCATATCAGGAAGTCCCAGTGGTAGGAAATGTTGCTTAAGTTCTCAGGGGAAAGTGCCCTGCGTGACAAAATGGGATTGCTTAGAAAAAAAAGATGTACAGACTTACCCAAAAACAAAACTATTAAATGAAAGATTTTTTGGGCAGAAACCTGAAGTCCATTTATGATTCTTATTCAGAATGTTGAGCTTCCATGGGTTTTTTGAGTATGTGTGATTGAAGTTATCTGGTTCAAGAGTTATTGGTTAATTATCTGAGACACTTGAAAAAATCCCCCCCTGAACAGTTTGGCTACCCCACACAGTTACATTGACATTTTGCCACTGAAAATCAACTTGAAGGACATTCTTTATTGAAAATTTAAAACACGAATAGACCAGTATGACGTGTTGCTCCTTTGTAACGCATTAATAAGAAGAATAGACAGTATGACGTGTTGCTCCTTGTCCTGTAAACGCAATTCATAAGAAGAATAGACCAGTATGAAGTGTTGCTCCTTGTGAACGCAATTCATAAGTTATGCAATAATTGCTCCAGATTAGAGACATTAGCATGATATTCTATTTTTATGGCCCTATATAATTAGGTTAGGGTATTTTTATTCTACTCTCTGGAGATTCACTCTCCAACAGTGAAAATCACTTGAAAAGACTGAAAATTTCCAGCAGTAAGGATGGCCTCAGTGATAGGTTATGAGTATTTAACAGTGATCACAGCAGCAATCCTACAAAGTAAAATTTTGCTCTTTTGGGGGCAAATTTCCTCTTTTGGAAGCAAAATTTCCCTATTTGAGAGTGAATGTACAAATTTCAAATGATTGCAAAAGTGCGGACTTTTACCTCTTTTTGATTAGTATATGTCCTTCAAGGGAACGAAAATGCACCCACAATTAGGAATCATAGCATGTTCACGTGATATTAGACCACAACTAACCAATATCACTTGGACAACTGAAGATTACAACAAAATTTTAAAAAATGCAAACAAAACAAAGCAAATTTGGCTTCCCTAAGATACACACAGACCTTTTAAAATATTTTTTGAGAAACTGTAGTAGTTTTATTTAAAAGCTTGAAGCAAAATCTTGCAAATACATATATGCCTCCTTTTTAACTTGCATTCCACAGATTAATGGAAACTGCAAGCAGCAGCAATTGCACACTCCACCTTTTTCTGATAAGATAGTGCTCTCTACAGCCTCAATCCCAGTGGCAAAGTTCATTTCTATACACTAATGTGCTGAAAATACTGATCTTTTGTTTTCTGGTAATGATTTAGGACATCCAGAATGCATGAAGTCAAATGTTAATTTCAGGGCTTGAAAGTGAAAATGTTTTGGTGCCAATATTAGGTAATAAATATAACACATCTCAGGATGTATGGGTGAATAAAGGAAGTATATGACCATATTTATTTTTGAGTATGTGGTGTGGTAAAACTTCTATTTGAGACTGCCAAAATAATTCATTGAATGGTTGCTGGAAATGTTGGCTTTATATTTCACTTTCAAAACCTGACAACCATATTTAATGCAATTTATGGCTGTATGCCACAGAATAATGTTGCCATTTTATGTACAAAATGTTCCTAATTAAACGTCAACCTTTTGCTAATGAAGTGACCTAGTTAAAGGCTGACTCAGAGATTTCGAAATATATATTTGTGTAGTAAATAGTCAACTAGAACTAAAGATACTAACCTAAAATGTTTAATTCCAAAGGTAGAGATGAATCGGATTTTTCGTTTTCATTCAGTACACATTTATGTACAGTATAACAATGCCATAGGATACCGTGTATAAGAAAAATTCCGGATCCGGAAATTTTAAACAAAGTTGTGATTTTCTATATGAAGGACTTCAATTTGAGCTTAGTTATTTCACACAGTGATTATTATATGGACAAGCTTTATGTATATGCAAAAAACACAATTTGTTTGAAAATTGAGGGCGCCCTCCTCGGGAAATCTCTGAGTCGGCCTTTAATGGAGTATGAAGACTATGATAAATTTTGATCCCCTCTTAAACTGTGGCCTCTAGTCAAAATATTCCAGTTGGGGTAGGGTTAAAACCATTACCTATGGTGGTATATCTGCATAAAAAGTCCACATCCAGTAGCACCCCAATCGCATCCTTTCAGCTTTAGGTAGTCTTACAGAATAGAGCTCACTAGTCGTTATGTGCATGAGCTTTACTCCGTAAGATTACCAGTGTGATTCGGGTACTTTTTGCATAGATATACCACCATATAAGTACTTTAATTCAGTAGAAAGTCTCACAGACTTAGTGATCTTGATATCAGTGGCGTAGGCAGGTGGGGGCAGAGTGCCCCCTCTGAAATTTTTTTGAGGGGAAATCAGGAAATAAAACACTGATATTTATGTTAAATCAGCCCTTTTCGGATTCTTTTTGCCCTGCGAATGGGAAATTTTTGCTTGTGATTGTGAAATTTTTGCACCTACCGGGAAATTGCCCCCTCAGAACCACTGGGCTGGCTACGCGCCTGCTTGATATCTTGTTGATTTGTATCTTTAAAATAATCACACAACTTGGACTAGAAAGTGCAGTTTCACTAGAATTGATTATGATGATGCGTTACATGTTATAAAAAGCGAGGAGGCAGTTTGGTTTGTAGGTACTGGATTCTCCGAGTTGAGGTGTGCTTCAGTGATTCCAACAAGCAGTGATGAAATTATGGTCATCTGAATGAATTCAGTCTCTTACCAAATAGAGAAAAATGTGAGAAATAGTGTATGTTGATTGTATTGTAACATTTTACCATAACAGGCAGCCACAGGCATGCATTTTTCTGATTTTGTTCAAGTGTATGGGTCTCTGAAAGGATGCCCTGGGACACAGCAGCAGAAAATTGGGTTTTCTTTAGGTAGAATAAAGTTGATTAATACACCACAGAGCCTGCTTGCTGTAGATCTGTCAATATTTTCACATATCTCAATGATAAGTGTAGTATTTTTACTTAAAATCAATCCAGAGCATGAAATACGTGGTACAATACTGTTCTTGTATTAAAGGATGATGGCTGATTTAATTATATAAGTTTACATGTTGGAATGGTCCCAACCCTTGGACTGCATCTGTAAATGTTCAAAGTAATATTTTTATCAGTTTGATGTGAGAGCTAAAACAATTTGTAAGCCACATGGAATCCTTGTTTTCCCTGAGAACTATGTTGTTCCTTCTTAAACCCACAGGTTGACCAAAATTGGGCATTTTCACCCATAAGACCCAAACCAAACGGGGTAAATGAGAATTGATTACTGGACAGAGTCCAAAAAATGTTGTATTTGTATAACTTGTAGTACCCTAACATGTTTTACCCTATATCTTGTTTAACCTGTACCTTAATGACCCTCTAATGTATTTTATATATCTTATGTACAGTCCCCTGAATCTTGTGTACCCTTTCCTGTATAGGCATATGTATGCTGTATCTAATGTACACTGTGTTTTATGTACCCAGTCTCATGTGCTTTGTACCTTATGTCCATTACATTGTAAGTGGTTAACAGTTAGACCAGGCAAGGAAATAAGAGAAAACTAAATGCTCATCTTTTTGTGTAAAATAGTTTGTAATTTACATTAAAATATTTGGCTTTATATAATAAATAAATCGTGGTGCGCCTGCAGGTGAAGTGCCCTTTTCTCTGTCTCTGGCATTTGGGCCACACTCCATCATATAACATTGCTGTGGGGCCAAAGTTCACCACTCCTTGCACAGAGCAAGTCTTGCTTTGCATTCCCAGCATATTGCCGGTGGTACCCATATTCATGGCGTGGAGAGAAGGCGGAGTTGAGGTGGTGTAAGTGCCTTACCCAAAGGGCCAGCACATGCGACCAGTGGGGCTGGAAAACCACCAACCTTTATGCTTGTTAAGGCGAACACAGATCTAACTGCACCACATGTTATCCCTTAAGTCTTCGCTTTGTATAAACCAAGGGCTAAATAAAAAGTATTGTAAGCAATATATTGTTCTATAGCTTTACAAGGATGGTTGAACTGGTCTATAACCAGGAGTTCTTTAGCAACAATTGTCAGTAAGAGTAAGTTTGCTGAAGGAGTAAAATTTGACATGCAGGGCATTTGTGTTGTGTGGTAAATGATGGGAAGACCCATATTCCTGCATTTGTCCTAGGATAATCTGGGTAGGGTTCAAACTACCTCATTCACACAAGGATTACCTAATATTGAATGGCATTGTTGATGCTAACCAAGCTCTTGCAAAAGTCAAACGTTGCATATGAGCTTCCTTATTTCACATCATTACACATTGTGCTTGAGCTTAAAAATTACAATTTCATGTCTTTCATGCATCTAATTGAATACAATGTGGTTTCAGATTCCCTTTTCATATTAGCAGTTGAGTGTAGTGAGGTCATCTCAGAGTAGCAATTTTGGTATTTTGCAGGTGAAATTTAATCACTGGATTTTTAGTGTCTATTTAACTCATGCATTCAAATTTTATAATGTATGGGATTATTTCAGATCTGAATATATCCGAGACCAAACATGAACTGTTCTGTGGGCAAGTTCCGGCAACGGTGGAATATGCTCAAACACTTATGGGATTGTTTGGAAAAGTAGTCTCCTCTTTATTTTCCCGAAAAAACATACACCCAAATGAGTGTTCTTGTGAATTTATCATTATTATATTTATACAGTATTACACCTAATGGAATTCATGAACAATATCATGCTATTCATGTGGCCGCCGATTTCTTTTATGCATGCTATTTCCCTAGGGGAATAGATTGGAATGTTTCCCTAAACAACCTTGTCCCCGAGTCAAAGTGAGGTGTTTTTTTTTTTTTTTTTGGGGTGTAACTCCCTACAAACCTCTCCCCAGAGTTCAAAAGTGAGGTGTAATAAAACAAAACTACATGGTTTATATCGGGATTCGGGTTCAGGGTGTGATAGGCCCATAGACAGTACCTCGGGAAATAGTGTCACCTATTTCCCGCCAATCATGTAGTATTTGTATAGTCTTCCATGGATGGGATGGCCAGTGCAAGCAATTGTTGAAAAAAACCATGGAGATGGCCATGTTGCGACCAAATTGTTGAAAAAACCCATGTGCGCTTGGGCTGCTCAACCGGCAAATCCATATGAGCACGGTTGCTCTTGCCAATTAAGCTAACAAGCCAGGGTTGGCAGAGGAGCGAAATATATCATCTATAGGTGTAGGTTCGAAAGTGTCCATTGCTTTCTAGCGAACAACATCAGAGCGGTATATTTACATAATATGCTTTATATTGTGTGAAATTTTTATGGTTCTGGTTTGTTTCAGAAAGTATGTTTTCAGTTGTGTAGCATCAGTCATCTTTTGAAGGAATGTTGTTTTCATTGAGAGTGGTGAGCTGGGTTTTTTTATAAGTTATAAATAATAATTAATAATAAGAACCAATGATTCAGATGAGCGACGTTAAGTACCGTGAAACGGGTTCAAAGGGCGGTGACAATTATATACGCTGCCTTCCGAATTTGTCTCAATATCTTTCTCTTGATTGAATTTGGTTTTGCTTGGAGGGACACATGCCTTCTCCCATGACACTATGTTACTGAGGAATTAAACAAATTGGTGAAAATACTGTTTTACCCATGTGCAGTAATGAGCAATTGCAAATGAACTAAAGTAGAGTGGTAAATTTCAAAGTGTGTAATTTGTTGCTTTTGCAAATTTAGCAGTAGGGTTGAATTCACCCTTTCAGCTCTCATTGACTTAGAAAATAAAAATTTTCTTAATCACGCTGCTAGAAGTGCACGGAAAGCACAAAAAATGATTGTAGCGTGAATATTCCACTTTAAAATTATATAGTAGGATTAGAAAATAAAGAAGATGGAATTTAAGGTGGAAGTCTGTAAGATGAAGATTTCGTTTATAGGGGCATTTCGTGAGTAAAGCATCTCCCCCGACTTACCTCAAAAAAGAAGAGATGTTTCTATCATTTTGAACAGTTTTCACATAGTAATCCATGTGTACCAAATTACGGCAAATTAGGTCGGTTATGTAAGAAAATTCGCAATTCTGTATTCTGTCCGTAAACGGACAGAAATATCGCACGTGTGCTATGGGACCGTGGGAACAGCATGTGCTTATAACACAAAACCGAAAGTCGGGACCACCACCTAAAACAGTTGAATAAGTTCGCAAGGATATTGTGAAAAAGGAATAAAAAAGAAGGTGCTGGAAGCACGAACACCTTAAGATGAAGAAGATCTCTCTTAAAGAATGGATACCTTATTGGAGGGAGTGAAGGATATTGGGGTAATGATACAGTACAACTAGTCCATTATCCCAGCACCGTGGGTTATTTGAACTAGTCAGGAAAATTACCTAGTTTGTAAGCTCATTCTTGGTGTCGTGTTTTAATAAAGTGATTCGGTAGGTGGTAGTGTACAATACATAATATACAAGGGGGTTGGGAGTCTGTACAATCACTCCACTATACTATTCCCTCATCGACATTGAGTCTCCAGATGGGATCACCTAGCACAGCTAATCTTCACCAAAACTCCCTGTTTAATGAGAAAAATCACTAGTCCAGAGAGTAGCGATGACGTCATTCCAAATCAGAAGGACTAACATGGAACGAAAAGTCGTCTGGACGGGCCAAGAGACACCGCCCGTAGTGCTATCCCGGGCATGGGGCTGGGGGCTCACGAAGGCCCTGGTTCAAATCCAACCCAAATGCAAATTTAGTGTCCCCTCTTCCCTCACTCCTCCAGTTCCTCCCAGGAAACTGACGTCAGGGTTAGGGGTTATTACGCAACTTTTTTCCCACCAAACCCGAGCACAGCTAAATCTCACAAAAACTAAGTGGGTTGGATGAGGAATATGCATTAAGTCCAGAAAGTAGCGTCAGGGTTAGGGGTTAATGGGTTATGTTTGGTACTGAGTGACACCTTCTGAAGTAAATTCTAACTCTGGTATCTCAAAGGAGTCTAATTAGACCTGGGGTAAACAGGGTTAGCCTACATGGGAACTTTTTCAACATACTATAAAGGTTTTGCTGTCGCGGAGAGTGAGAAATTCTCATGAATGACCATTCGGTTAACATGCGGACTTTTCTCACATGTATAAACTTCAGGAATGTGAAAGATTGAAAGGTTCACTAGGAGGACTACTTGGTTACAAAACCCAGGTAAGTAGAAGCTGTGAGAAGTCAAGCCTAATTTTTGTGAGCAGTGGCTGGAAAGGTCGTCTGTTGTAATTTCTTGTAGAGAAATATTGATGGTGTTAATGCGGTTAGCACCAATGATATTCATGCCATGGTTCAGGTGGTATACAAATTTAAGAATATTTTAGCAAGTAGAGGACGTTGGATTTAACAAACATGCCCCTTTAATGGTTCCGTCAGAAAAATGCCCCTTAAAGTTTTTTCCCCCCCCTCCCCCCCCCAGGGAATAATAGAGATTTGTAAAAACAATTAGAATTTAACATGATGGATATTGTATGTGAAATATGGATCATTCTTTATTTCTTTATTCTGTTAAACACTTGGGCACTAGTATTTCCAAAGCATTGGATTGCCTAATTACACAATCTAAACATTCCATTCCAAGAGAAGCAGAAGGAATCCCTACGCCCCCTGTTGGGAAAGGAATCCGACGGAGTTATACAAGTGTATTGTATACCAAGGCGACACTGAGAGATAGCCAAAGGGCAACAGCTACTGGATCTGCTTGGCCAAAAGAGCGAAACAGATGGGAGGAGGAAGATATACAATATCAAACTACCCACTCACGCCGCTAAGGCCCTGGACACCATCACAAGTCACCGTGCGTTAGCTGTCCAGCTAAGCAGTGTTCTGGCTCATGCAAACTCATCGCTTCAGTACCTGGCAACAATGGAAAGTGGCAAGAACCAACACTCCACAGGCGAAAGCCCTCTCTCGTGCTGTTAATGCATAGATTAAACAGCTTCTACAAACCTCTCCACGGTCAAGCTCCATGTCCCAACCATTCACATACGATGAGATCACCGAAGCACTTAAAGTTCTCAAGAATGGGAAGCTCATGGCATGACAACACCATCAGAATTCTTGAAGAATATGGCACTCGAAGCTGTGCGATGCTCCAACTCTTCCTCTCCACTTGCATGGGAACGTCCAACTATTCCTCCAGAGGAAGAATTCAAAGGTCATTCGCATCCTGAAGCCCAAGAACCAGCAATGAGCCCAAGAGTAAGACATCTCGCTACTACAAACATCATAACTGCTTGAGTGACGGATACTCGGACGGATAATGATACGGTAGGGGCAAATTTACCTGCACCCAAAGATGACTTTCGAAGCGGAAATCAACAATGGATCAGATAGCACGACTAGTTAATGACATCGAGACAGCATTCCAGAAGAAGCGATAGAAGTTTGGAGCAATCTTTCATAGACCTAATGCTGCGGACGATACAGTCTGGCATTGAGGTCTTTGACATCAAGTATCCAAAATCTCCCTGATGTCAAGCTGTCAAGTTCATTATTGCCATCAAGAAGATCTTTGTCCTGGAGACAATTCAAATGGGCAACGCAAGTAGAAAAGCCGCAAAATCGGAAGGGTTTGTCAAAAGGTGTCTGTCCTGGACCAGTATCTCAACTATGCGACGTCTCAGATATGGCCAAAGGGAGAGTGTTAGCAGGACTCCTACGCAGGACGCCAGGGGGCACTTGGAATAGGTGATCCTTGAGGTCCTTAGAAACAGGTTGCAGAAAAAGACCTAATCTTAAGCCAATTCTTCCACCGATGGCACTTGAAAATCAGCAAACCCAAAGACGGAAGCTCTTGTTTGCACACCTGCAAATCGTGCGCAAAAGAGAAATTAACATCACTCTAGATGGAGAAAACTGTCACCGACCAACACCGAAGTACATGGGTCACACTGACGCCCAGCGACTTTCATCAAACACCCAAGGCATCGCTGCTAAGACGCAGTCTCGTGTCAACCTCATCAGAAGGCTCGCAGGAACTGGATGGTGAATCGTTTTGACACCTTAAATACATCAACTGTTGCCTGCATTACCCACTGCTGAATACGATGCACCAGTATGGAGTCAAGTGACATTAACACAGAGATGTCGTTCTGAATGCTGCAATGAGACTTGTTAGTGGTTGCCTGTGGCGACGCCGAGAATATCTTCCAATTAGTCTTGCGCAATGTCCTGCAAACCTTTAGGAGGAACCTTCAGACGATTAAGTCGCAAGAAAAGGAAAGGTGTGTGAACAGGTAGATATCCCCCCACCAACACCTTTGAGGATCAGAATCCACGGGGAATTCACTTTGCTCCCCAACCATGACACTGCAGTCTCAGCATCCTTATCGATCATCTGGATCAATGACAGATGGTAAGAGCAATGGTCATCCTCTCTACTTTGAACCTAAAGCAGTTGTGGACAGGCCATCTAGCAAGCCCAAGATGTGACCTGATAGGAAAACCTGGGGGTCAACGCAACAGACTCAGAACTGGCTGCCGTACAAAGAAATGTCCCTTCATCAAGATCGCACCAAAACTGCGATGGGGAGCCCAACCAGTGCCACATCATAGATGACTGTGGGTCTACAAGTCCCCAAGAGAATTTCATGCTGTTCAACAGGAGGATGAAAATATCAGCTGGTTAAAGATCGGCCACTGTGTTGGACGTGCACGCTAAGAAGAACGTACACCTTTATTCACTAAACCCATAAAAGGCCTTTCTTTAACTACTTTCATTAATTTATTTTGGGGATACCTGAATTCTACAATGTCATTTGATGGTCCATAAATGAGTTGACATCTTTAGCCAATGAATGGTTCTCAGGGGTAATATCAAAATAATAAGATCCATCGGGTTCCCACTTTGGTGTCAAATGACAGACAGGATTTTGGTGTCAATGACAGGCAGAATTCACTGACACCAATAGAATTCAGATGAGTCACAAAATGAGGTCCACTTGGACCTCATAATTCTAAGCCTCGGAAAGGCAAATACAAAAAAAATAATGTTTCCCACTCACAAGCCAAAATATAGGACATAATATTTCTGCTAATGCAGCATTCAAAATGTGCGATTGTGGGAAACCAAATCAAAAAAAAATTATTGCAATGGATATTATACTATTTGTATGGCGGATAAAAAAAAAACCCAATCCTTGTTAACGTTTACAATAAGGAAATCTGTTTCCTCAAAAGGTTCACAAAAGGCACAATAGAAATCAGGAAATCTGACACACCATGTGTATTGGAAAAAGTCTTGATTAGTAGTACTACAATCATTTGGGAAGGCTGAGGTGGGAACCAGGAAAGTTTGAATATTTGGAATTATGGGGTCCAGTGACCTAAAAAAACCTCTAAGTGGGAAGCCTGGCTTCCCATGTACAAGTATGTGGCTCAGGTATGATTTAAAGATTAATTGGGTGTTTCTACTTGCGCGTTTGCTCAAAAGACATTTAAATACCAATGAAAAATAGGAAATATGTAGTAGTGTAATTTTGAAGAATTGACCAAGCCGTGTATTTCACAGAAGACAGCACATAATTGATGCCAGGTTGTTTCATGGTTACAAATATGAACGTTGCCCTGCGTTAGGAATCTTCTGCCCATGTCATGTATGAAAAATTGTGGGCCATAGATTTATGCAAAGTCCAGATAGGGAATAAGTAATACATATCCTATGTGCCCAGTGAGAGGTTGAAAAGGAAATATGATATGGGGATGTAGCTCTTTCCATATTTGCAGAAATTTTTCATGCGAAACTGGTCTTCCAAAGTCTTACTTATCTGAAAATGGGATCTAATCCTCCCACAGGCAAATCTGAAATTATGTACAGTAAGCGGACAGACATGTCAGACGATTTTGATAATACTTGAATCTAATGTGACGTTAAGCTGTTGGGAATTATGATGTTTATGTTTTGGAAAATTCATTTATGCTGAATTTCTCATTATATTAATGAAATATCTTATTGAATTAATAACTATGGTTATGATGCATTGATTTTGAATATTCATGAAGAAATTCTAATAATTGTTCCAAATCATTTGAGCTGTAGCTCTAGCAGCAGGCATGCATTCATCATCCAAATTTGTGTAGCATATTGGAGCATCTTATCATGATAGTGTGGATTAATTTCTCATAACATCTGAACAATATGGTAAATAGGTCTAAATACTGGAAATGCTTTAAGGATTGGAAATTTGTTCAAATTGTTTACCCCCCCCCCAAAAAAAAATTGTAACCTTCTGTACGTCAGGTTCCAATTCCCTGAAATTATTTTTGCCAATTAATCCAAGACAAGTTTATGCCTGTTTCAAGCAGATCACAAGTGGTAGATATTAATATGTGAAAAATTGGTTGTTACAAATGTGGTACTAATTTCCAATTATCAAAAATTGTGGACACAAAAAATGAGCAGTTTTGCAGTGTTTTATTTATATATTTGGACATAAATTTTGATATGCTTCCAAAGTCTGAAAAAACTGCATATCAATATAATGTAATATGATTTCAGATTTCACTTTAATTTGTATTCCAACATAAAAAATTGCCATTGTTATTGGAAAAATCTTGAGCAGCTAAGTTAGTTAAGGTCCATGGCCCGATCGCTAATAGCCTCGTGCCCAGGGACCCCAAGTTTTACCGGAAGTGGTCAAAATTTTGGTATCAGAAGAAAGCTATTATTTTTCTCATTTACCCTGTGAAATCTTAGGGCTAAAGGATGTTTGGTTTGGATGTCTTGAGCGAAAATATGCCCCATTTTGGTCGACCAATATTAATTTTACAAAGTACTCTATGGGGCTTACAAAATCAAATTTTTTGCTCTCACTTTTGAAATATTGGCACAAAACTTTACAGATGGGATTTTGGGGTGAAGACCATTCTATCAAGATGAATAATTTATACACTTAAATCAGGTCACCCCCCTTTTAAGAGAGCTCTTGCATATTAATAATTTTGTATGACTTCAAAAGAGTATTTCTGGAACATACTGAAAGTCACCATA
Source organism: Ophioderma brevispina (assembly GCA_023653785.1). Lineage (NCBI taxonomy): Eukaryota > Metazoa > Echinodermata > Ophiuroidea > Amphilepidida > Ophiodermatidae > Ophioderma > Ophioderma brevispina. The sequence goes on along the minus strand of JAMKCH010004367.1, from coordinate 70,433 downwards.
GTTTAAGGCAATTTAGCAGACATTACATTTTTGTGGGGGCAGTACAAAAATTTAGGAAATATTTTATGCTATAAATCATAATGTGAGCTGAATAGTGTTTCTAGATAAAATTCTTCCTGGGAATTTCAGAGACAGAAATACATCATGGTCGGTTAAAGTGATGAATGAAGTCATCAAATAAGAAGGAAGGATGTTACCATAGTGTCAAAGAACATTTTTTAATCTCGTAATTATATTTGGTCTCCCCAGGTATCATGCTACTCTCCACATCTCTCCCGTCAATTCAATGGCTTGCCATTTATTATTCTGTTCAGATAGATTTGTAAATAATTTCTTGGTTGAACATATTCATCCCGAGGGAGGACCCAGGAGAAGGAAGCAAAACCCCTATGTGACCATGTTGTAAGTTGCTTAATTAACTTGTCAATATGTGCAAGCAGGTTATGGGTTCAATAGCTTCTATGCACTAATTAATCACATCTTTACAATGGAAACAGCGAGACTACAATTCCTATTTCCATGAGTCGGTGGTTCTTGAAATAGGACCTTGTGTGAGTCAGAGGATTTTGAGATAGATCATTGTGTGAATTGGTAGCTTTGAGGTAGGACCGTGTGCTAGTCAGTGGCTTTTGCGATAGGTCCTTATGTGAGTCGGTGGCTCTTGAGATATGTCCTAGTGTGATAGGTCTGTGTGTGAGTCGGTGGCTCTTGAGATAGGTCCGTGTGTGAGTCGGTGGCTCTTGAGATAGGTCCATGTATGAGTCGGTGGCTCTTGAGATAGGTCCTAGTGTGATAGGTCCTTGTGTGAGTCAGTGGCTCTTGAGATAGGTCCTTTTATGAGTCAGTCGCACTTGAGATAGGTCCTTGTGTGAGTTAGTGGCTCTTGAGATAGGACCTTGTGTGAGTCGGAGGCTTTTGAGATAGGTCCTTGTGTGAATTGGTAGCTTTTAAGGTATATTGTGCTAGTCAGCACCTATAGGTCCTTATGTGAATTGGTGGCTCTTTTAAGATAGGTCCTAGTGTGATAGATCCTTGTGTGAGTAGGTGGCTCTTGAGATAGGTCCTTGTGTGAGTCGGCTGAGCTTGAGATAGGTCCTTGTGTGAGTTAGGGACTCTTGAGAGATGCTACTTGTATGCATGTATGCATGATTCTGCACCCGGGGAGCGGATCCTGGGGATGATCCAAACCACAATGGCAGGGAGTCAAGAGGCAGAGCACCGGTGGGGCTTCCAGGGGTGAAGCCCCTTGAAAAATATGCATTTTTTTCACAATTTCAGCCTTTTCCATCATTTCTCCTTTTTTTTTGAGTCTTTCTATTTTTAAAAAATTTAATTTTTTTCAGACCCTGCGTGCTCCCTCCGCAGTTCGCACCCTGGCTACCCGCATGACTTACTAGGATGACAATGACCAACTGACAGACTACTTTATCAGAATTATACAGACTAGATGATGCAGCCTGCCAGATGGCAAACATTGGGCATTAGATATAACAATTTAATATTGAATTATCTTTTAAAGTAAATAAAAGACTAAATAGTTATAAAACTCATGAACTATAAGCAGCATGTTTTACACAAAATCATCAGTGTATAAACAAAATGGCACAAATTAAATTTTGACTACAAAATAAGGATGAAATGAATATTGACAAATAATCCATTTTATAAGTAAGATGGCTAGTAAATTACTTGTCATCAAATGCCAACAGAAAGTGACGAGAGGCAAGATTTTTAATGATTAAAATTGTTAACAAATTTTATGAAGAATATTTTGTAAAGAATGTTTCCCTTTGTGGACTTAAGTTTAAAGGTATATTGATGTTTCCAGCTCAAAAAAAAGTGTTATCTGTTTCAATAATAAATAATGAAAATTTAAACTACAAAAGAGCCTGTTTTCTGTAATAAGATGATGGCTTTGTAAATTACTCCCATAATCAAATTTCACTCTCTGGTGAGTTGGAAAGTTGAGTGGATATTGTGTATGCAGTGAGTATAAAGTCTGTGAATTAGTGGGATGGTAGACGGATCCGTGTGTGGGTGGGTAGATAAAATGGTTAGGTGGGTGGCACTTTCTCTGAAGATGGCAAATTGTTTGTGCTAGTAGTATGCACACGTTCAATTGTAGTTGTACAGAGGGGATTTTAACCAAAATAGATGCTATTAATGATAATAACAATAAAGATAAGAATAATAAAAATTATAAAAATAAAAATAGTAATGTGCATGGCCACAAAACAAAGTGCAAAATGAAGGTCATGAATGCAAGGTACAATTCTGTTAAAAATTGTTAGTTTAAACCTTCTATAGGGCTGTCTACACTGATGACACAAAAAACCTGGTGGCCATTTTGGGGTTAATGATTCCCATAGCCGCTGTGTAAACTGGTACAAAATGCGCCGTATTTTCACCTGAAGTGATAGCAGGAGACTGGAATTGTAGCCGCTAGTTAGGAAATAACATGCGCATTTTGGGATGCCTATTTGTTATGTCGCCTGCCTTAAGGCAGAAAGACACATAGGGATCACTGTAGTCTGTAGTCTGTTGTTGTTGTTGATGTCTGTTGATGTCTGTTGTGAAAAAGGGTTGACATTTGCCTGTAATATCCACATACTTTGATGGATTTAAACCAAATTTGGGTCACAGGTGCAACATGACATCCCCCATTTGTTGATGAGGTCAAAGGTCACATACCAAGGTCAAAGGTCATGTGAGGTCAAGTTGTAAGATGTAAGTTGGCTGAAAATGTGCAATTGAAGAGCATAGTAAATTCAGCCAATTGGAACCAAGCTTGGTATATGGATTTTACATGCAATCCCTCACTTGTTTATGAGGTCAAAGGTCACATATCAAGGTCAAAGGTCATGTGAGGCCTATCATACACAAACTGCGACGGCAGGCGACACAAGCGGTCCGAGGACCGATGCATTTTTTCACTTACATGTCAGAAACAACCCAAAGAAATGGTTTTAGGCTGCCAAACGGCCTCGAATTGAAGTTTTTTTTTGGAGTGACGTCATGTTTGTTTTCACCTCCGATGAAACTAAGATTCGGAGTTGCTAGAAAGTATGTGCAGTGTTGTGTATCGCAAAGTGATACTGCGAAACGAGGGCCGATGATAAAGGCTAAGCACCGGCAAGTAATCCGGATGAGTAGACAGCCGTATTGTTGAAAAAAGAGAAGGTAAAACCTATGATATAATAGCTTGCTAACAGGACTGTAACATGGCTGTGTAGATGTTATTTTACAAATTCTACATGGTTAGAGAGGAAATAGAGCATGCTATTTTCCGGAGGTACTGGCTATGTGCCCATCATCCCGAACCCGAAGGGTGATAGGCCCGTAGCCAGTAACAATTCAATCTCAGACATTAAGTATCTTGAATTTCAATTGGCAATAATAGACTAATTCTCATTTTCATCAGTCACTCGAATTAACTGAGTAATCCAATATCAAGTCAAGTGGGATATCAGTGCTAATTGGAGTAGAAGTACACAGTGTGTGTAATCAATTTCACCCCAATTAATAATACACATTAAATAGGTGTTTATAGGCCAGTTCATGTGCTTGTATTTTGTGCAGACAAATAATTAGGTCAAGTCTTGGATTTTTTTTACCTTGATTTTTCTGTGGAGAGAGGAGACATATGTTGTCAGATAGAAAAGGTAATAAGAATTTTGAGGGAAAAAATGACTTGAAATATACACATAATCCTTGTCATCAGTGCGAAGTGGAGAGCATGGCCCCTGGTTATGGTATTCACCCTTTGGTGTAGAGGCTTCCATTTGAGTCCTGGCTGGGCCACTTGCTGGGATTTAATTTGGGTACTAAATTATGGATTTGATTTGTATAAGAACTATTGATTAAAACTGGGATTCCACTCTCCCTTGGTTCATTTGGATTTGGGCAAACGAACCAGGAGAATTTACCCGTCCTGGAGGGGATGTTAAACCGTCGGTCCAATGTCCATTGCGAATCATGCTTGGTATCTAATCGGCCGCGTGGAAAGAGTAGGATGGACCAACACTCCTGGCTTGCCCCTAACCGCTTCTGGGATCCCGGGGCGCCATCTTGGAATGAGTTGTCCTATGATGTATTACAGGCTAAACAAAAAAAAACAACACAAACTGTTTTCAGGGACATTGGATTTTGTCTTATAAAAAAAAATAGGAAAAATGTACTTGAGATAGAAGTGAATACAAGTGTAGTTGTTAATGTGTATGCATATATGTACAAAGAAAATGTGAACACACACACACACCATGCATGCACCTGTTATCACACACACACACACACACACACACACACACACACACACACACACACACACACACACACACACCCATCACAGTGCAACTATTTTAAGATGCCAACCACTACATGTGCAATGTACCTATGTACTCGGCAATGCACTGATTATGTGTAAGTGATGTTCCAGGCAGGAAATAACTATGTAACACCAGAGGGAAATATGAAGTGCATTCTCTTTCCCTGTTTTAGTTGTTGCTCAATGTCAGGAATCTTCCAGTAAAGTTAGCTGATGGGTTTATTACCCGGGTTAGTACTTTGTAGAAGGTCAGGATGGGTGTTACAACAGGAAGAAACATCACATGGAAAATGAAAGATGCACAAAGAGTAATTCTATAAATAGAACTACATGTACTTCCATATACTTTAAAAACAATTTGGGAAAGATGCGAAGTATTCCAAAATCTTAAAACAATTTGCTATCATTTTAATTCCTTTATTGCATGCATTTTTTCCAAGACATGTGACTGGCACTATGTTGTGTTTATGTGTCACCATGGAGTTATCACATGGATGCATTGTGTGATACACCTTCACTCACTGCTTTGTGTTGTTGCTATGGTGTTTGGAACATTTATGTTCTCCGGCAGAGAGGCTTGCTCTATTTTAGTTCTGTTCATACTGCAGAAATGAATCCTGTTGAATAAAACCTACAATGGTTAAGTGTATTGCGAGCAAAGAATTACTATATACAGATGCCAAGATAGCTAAGGCGACGAAAAAAACAAAACTGTTTTACGGGCGAGCGGACCTTTCAAGTAGGGTTGGTTGGTCGGGCAAATTTTTTCTTTTCTTTTCTGTAGGTCAAAATTGGCCTAAAATAGCCCCAAAATCTGAAAAATCAGGAGAAAAAAATGAAATATTTTTACAAATTTTCTTTAAAAATTCAGTCCAAGTGATCATTTGGGCTAAAAACAGACTGATTTTAAATGATTTTTGGAAAACTAAAAAAAAAAATTCTGCAAAACTGAAAAATCAGGGTTGGTCGGGCCCGTAAACAGGGTTTTCTTTTTCGTCACCTAAGAGAGAACTGCACAGAATAAAAGGGACATGCAGAGATCAAAGTTTTCATCGATTTTATGTGCAAAAAAACCAGACCCAAATGTATTCATGTAAATTCATGGAAAGCCCTAAAGGTCCCCTTAAATTAATGATTAATTTCCTTGAAAGTTGCAGTTTTTCGCTGTGCACCTTTTTATGTTTTGTAAGCTGATTTCTATATCCTCATCCTCACAGTGCAAATGTCACCCTGCCAATGCAAGCTTGATGTTGTACGTCACGTCATGGTTTAAATATGTGGTGTGTGTCATTGGTAAGCTAGCATGCTCAGCATGGGATTGAGGGATAGATATTACTAGCATTGTGGGATTGCTTTAGCTAGCATGGAATTCTGGGATTGATAATTATTGCTGGCATGAGATTGTTGTTACTGGCATGGCATTTAGTCGTGTGTGACTTGACCAATTATGCATGTGTATGTAAATAAGTGTATGTGGAAGTGAGTAACTGATAACTTATTGACCAAAGGTTGCTGGTGGTGCTGGTATCATAACCAGGCCCTGATATTGTAAAGGTTTGTATACTGTAAACGACCATGTAAAACTCAAAACAGAATATCCCAATGATGTAATAATTAAAATAAAAAAAATAATCTTTTTATCATCATGTTGAAATTAAATAGAACTCTAAGAAAAGAGTTTGCTCTTGCATGTTAAAGACAAGCAAATAGAAAATAATTGAATCACTGTTGGTTTTTTTGACTTCCTGCATATGGATTTTCAGGAAAATTTTGATGGGAGGTGGGGAGACAGCATATACAGGGGCAAAGTCAGCTGGGGAACAGCCCAAACAGGTTTTTAGAAGGCCAAAATTGACCCACAGGGCAAACTTTGAGGTTTGTGTGATTTTGTCTATTGAGCTTGATTTGACTTAAAAAATGGGATAGTTTTGATCAGACATATGGGGTTGAATCATATAATGGGGGAAACTTTTGTTTTGGAAATGGAGACTTTTGAGATGAGATCTCCCATTGTCCCCATGAAAAAAGTTCTGCTGCATTTTGAACAATTGAGTCTGATGCTCATATGTCACTAAGAATTTTTTGAGTTTTCCTAACCTGACCCTCTGGCACACTTTTTTTCTGACACACTATGACTTCATGAATTCGGAAACGGAATAAACATGTGCCTTTGTATTCCATGAAGGGTTTCGAATTCAATAAGGGTGTCGAAACAAGTGTGGCCAGATGGTCCCCCCCCCCCAGTTATGGAAACTCCCAGAATTTTCTGCAATCCACTCGGCAGACTCCGCACTGTTTTTACAACAATTGCATGTCCTTTTGAAATATTAATTGATGCATTGATCGTAAGTTCTGTTCACCATCTACCAAGTGAAGTTGAAGTTAGCCACTGACCCTGTCTCGTGACACTAACACAGTTGATTTATTATTATTGTATGCTGTGACTCTACACATGGGATATGAGTATATGTGGACAACTAGCTGGTGTCTCAATTGTCTCCTTGTTTTCTTGTTTTCCGTGTCCGGTCATTATTTATTCCCAGTTGCACAACAAATTGCTTGCACATACTTGGACTAGATGATTCATATCAACCATCAAAAAAAAAAAAAAATGGGTTTATTGCCAAAGTTGAATTGTTTCATTTTTAACAAACAACAAGCTCTTAAGCCACTATCAGTGATTTGGCTAAATCAGCAAATCGAAAAATCATCAAAATCAGATTTTTGCATGTACGTAACAATACAGGTATCCTAACATACCCCTGCAAATGATAAAAGACCAAATCAACCTAATAGGACAGAATCAGAGATTTTAGTCATTTGTCCGAACGGACACTTACTACAACACGTATTGAATGGGGAATCGGTATCTTGGAACACTTGCGTTCTTCCTTTTCTGTTAATTCTACAGCTGTAAAAGGTACTTTATGAGAATTCGACAGCCTTATCTTCACTTTGAAGCTTTCCTGTAAATTTTAATATTTTTCAAATCACTGATATGTCTTTTAAGTTGAGATAATTTCTATCATTATCAATGGTTCAGTGCACCAACACTATAGCATTGTTAGTGTTGTCACTACCTAATGAGTTGAATTAGTGCCATTCGAGCAAGTTTATACGATAATTGCGATACACACAGCTTTTGTGGTTGGGGTTTTTTTTTTGGTGGTGGTTTGGGGGGGGAATATTGTTTTTCTTAATAGAATCAAACTGGGACCTAATTTCAGTGATAATAACATCAAAACTAAATTTTGAAATGAGAATAAAAGATCAAATTTCTTTGTTTTATAATCTTTCAATATTGTGTCATTGCATGGTTGGTCTAATATTTTGATTATAGTGGATTCCAGTATTTGCCAACCACCAAAAGTGAGTAAAATGATTTGACTTCCATTGTTTATAATTTGCCACCTTTATTTGTCAGCACTTCAAAACTGATGTGACAGACAAAGTACAACCTTGTATTTCTCAGTGCAGTCAGTCATATTCCAAATTGATTCATTTAATAGATGAAAACTTTTGACTTGTAATGTGGGGGAAAATTTAAACTCGGGTCTGGACCAAAATTTTACACATAAGTAGAATTTATTTTAACTGCCAGAAATTACTGTTTCTAGACATTGTCACCCTGAAGCACTGAATGAATCCAGTTTTTAAAAACCTACTCTAGTGGTGTATACTTAGGCAAGACTATTGATACTTGTTAAGGTGTGGGATATGAGATATTGAATATGCATTTTTGGTATGGTATGTGATATGGTATTCTGTTTGTGTTTATACCTTGTTCAGTGTAAGGTGGAACATGACCCTTTTCTTTTGTCATATTTTTCTTATATTCTACACATTTTGTCAGAGGAGAGACCCCAAGTTGTGCCAAAATACACTTCTGCTACTATAGTATCTTTATCCTAGGGTTGCATTATGACCTTGGTCTTCCCTAGTGTTATTTCGATGTACTTTATCAAAGGTCATGTTTCATCTTAAAGTGAACACACTATAGTGAATGTGCATTTTGTTACATTATACGCTTGCAATTTGATGTTCTTGTGTTATGTTTGCATTCAAATTGCTTTTTGATTGATTGCTAAAATTGCATGCCTATTTTTCTTTTGCTGTCATTTGTTTTAGCAACAGTTCAATGCATTTACACCCAGTCTATACACCTGCCATTTTTGCTACTTGCTGCTAGGTTTGGTAAGAATGTTGCACAGGATGAATAACGTATTCCAAAATGCATTGTTATTTGAGAGTTATGCCAAATCATGCAATTCCACATTGTATACTCACAAACAAGTGAAGATCTGACATTTACGTTCTATATAACTGACTTAACGATGTGTGTTCTGATTGCAAGCCCCTCTCCCAGTTTTTAACATATCAGTCATTTGGGTAGATGTTTCATACAGAAGTCCCAAGTATGCAAATGAGGTATTGCTATTCCTTCCTGCGCTACTGCACAACATCATACAGTGCATGACAGAATCAATTGTAATACCTCATTTGCATACTCGGGACTTCTCTATGAAACGTCTACCGTCATTTGTACTAAGTAAAAAACAATATCATAAAATAAAAACACCCACCTTCAAAGTTCTTATTGTTAATAATAATAATACTCGGGCTTTTATAAAGCGCCATTTCATCAAGATCACAGCGCTGTTGCCTATTATTATTACGCTGCCATCAGGAAATCGTCACAATCATTTCGCTTCACCTAGGTCGGCAGCTGGCCAAGCGCACAATCCTATCAGCATTTAGATTGTAATATTCCCCCTAACAAACTCTTGCCCTCTCCTTACTGTTGAGTGAAATTGTCAATTTATGGATTGGTATAATTGCAATGCATTATGGGATGGGTTTAAATTCTCTATTGGAATGTTGTGCTTTGTGTTGGTGATGATTGTGCTATTTCATTTCTTTCCTTTAACATGCACACTCTAACAACTTCCTGTTTTGTTATGAATAAAAATTACTAATTTACTGGAATTGAATGCTAACATTGATTGTAATCCCTTGATCTTTGTAACCACTTATCTTACACCAAAGTTTCAGAACGGAAACTAACAAGAGCCATACTTACCCAATTACCCAATATTTTGGTAGTCTTAAGAAAGCTGCTATTTTACTCATTTACCCTTATCGAGTATGGCACGATGGCCTCTTTACAGTGATGCTTCATTACGGTGTGCCTCAAAAACTGATCAACATCATCAGAGATCTCTATACCAAGGCTAAAAGCTGCATCAGACTTAACAACAATCTTACAGAGTGGTTTGAAACAACTATTGGCGTGCGCCAGGGATGTCTTCTATCACCAGACCTCTTCAACCTATTTCTCGAATACATCTTAGCAGAAGCCTTTGATAACTGTAAAAACTTGGGCATAAACGTGGATGGCTACAAATTAAAAGACCTCCGTTTTGCTGACGATATATTTTTTTTTTTTTTTTTTTTTTTCATCAAGATCACAGCGCTGTTGCCTATTATTATTACGCTGCCATCAGGAAATCGTCACAATCATTTCGCTTCACCTAGGTCGGCAGCTGGCCAAGCGCACAATCCTATCAGCATTTAGATTGTAATATTCCCCCTAACAAACTCTTGCCCTCTCCTTACTGTTGAGTGAAATTGTCAATTTATGGATTGGTATAATTGCAATGCATTATGGGATGGGTTTAAATTCTCTATTGGAATGTTGTGCTTTGTGTTGGTGATGATTGTGCTATTTCATTTCTTTCCTTTAACATGCACACTCTAACAACTTCCTGTTTTGTTATGAAATAAAAATTACTAATTTACTGGAATTGAATGCTAACATTGATTGTAATCCCTTGATCTTTGTAACCACTTATCTTACACCAAAGTTTCAGAACGGAAACTAACAAGAGCCATACTTACCCAATTACCCAATATTTTGGTAGTCTTAAGAAAGCTGCTATTTTACTCATTTACCCTTATCGAGTATGGCACGATGGCCTCTTTACAGTGATGCTTCATTACGGTGTGCCTCAAAAACTGATCAACATCATCAGAGATCTCTATACCAAGGCTAAAAGCTGCATCAGACTTAACAACAATCTTACAGAGTGGTTTGAAACAACTATTGGCGTGCGCCAGGGATGTCTTCTATCACCAGACCTCTTCAACCTATTTCTCGAATACATCTTAGCAGAAGCCTTTGATAACTGTAAAAACTTGGGCATAAACGTGGATGGCTACAAATTAAAAGACCTCCGTTTTGCTGACGATATATTTTTTTTTTTTTTTTTTTTTTTCATCAAGATCACAGCGCTGTTGCCTATTATTATTACGCTGCCATCAGGAAATCGTCACAATCATTTCGCTTCACCTAGGTCGGCAGCTGGCCAAGCGCACAATCCTATCAGCATTTAGATTGTAATATTCCCCCTAACAAACTCTTGCCCTCTCCTTACTGTTGAGTGAAATTGTCAATTTATGGATTGGTATAATTGCAATGCATTATGGGATGGGTTTAAATTCTCTATTGGAATGTTGTGCTTTGTGTTGGTGATGATTGTGCTATTTCATTTCTTTCCTTTAACATGCACACTCTAACAACTTCCTGTTTTGTTATGAAATAAAAATTACTAATTTACTGGAATTGAATGCTAACATTGCTTGTAATCCCTTGATCTCTGTAACCACTTATCTTACACCAAAGTTTCAGAACAGAAACTAACAAGAGCCATACTTACCCAATTACCCAATATTTTGGTAGTCTTAAGAAAGCTGCTATTTTACTCATTTACCCTGTGAAATCTTAGGACTGCAACTTATGTGGATGTTTGGATGTAGTGGGCGAAAAATGTGCTCCATTTTGGTTGACCATTATCAATTTTACACAGTACTCTAGAGATTAACCGATATTTGTATCGGACATCGGATCGGGGGCCGATTCTGTAAAATCGGCAAATAATCGGATCGGTAAAAATATGTCAGAGGCTGCTGATTCTCAGCCGATGTACTGAATGAATGATAGGGACGAAGTATAATGGGTATTTTTCCAGTTTTTAAGTAGAAACATGAGACAAGAGTTGCTCAAAAAGGTAACCTTTCTCTAAATTCCTAATCGGAACATCTAGCAAATGTGGACTGCACAGATGTTGATTATAATCATCGTCTCCAATTCCAAAGTTTAAGAATTTGAACTAGGTGCGATCTTTAATATATGGGGCAAATTGTCGGATCGGTGGATCGGCCGATACTACAAAAAAAGTATCGGTCATCGGATCGGCAGAGGAAAACCTGGATCGGTTAATCTCTACAGTACTCTGTAAGTTTACAAAATCTTGTTTTTAGCTCTCACATCGAAACAGAGTTAAATATACAAAATTCTGAATTCCTTTTAGAGTAGATCAAATCTGCACATAAGGTTAGCCACACATACTTAGGCCAATAGTTCTGATGATATGTAAATCTCACTATTTTTTGGTAAATCAGGGACGAGGCTGGGATTATGAAATGCCCCTTAAAAAATTGTGACAATTCCTACTTTAAATTACCATAAAACCTTCATGTAAACTAACTGTCATTTCAAGTAATTGAACAACTACTTCTAACATATAACCAATATAACACACTACTCCATTAAAATTTGAGTGTTTGAGTTGAATACTGCAAAAACGGGTGTGTTAACCTTAACACCATGGGTGTTAATTAACACCCTTCTGCGAATCAATAGGGGACTGCACCCATGGTGTTAGATGTACACCCATTTTGATGTTAAAGTAAACAATTTAAGTCTTATATTAACACAATTTGGTGTCAAATTATTCATATTGACACGTTGGTGTAATTTTACACCACATGTTGGTGTAATTATTTTTTTACACTGCCGGATGGTCCAACTTGACACCACTAGTGTAATTGGAACCCTCGTGGAATCATACGGACCGCACCTTTGTATTTAAACAATAAACTTTGGTGTTAACATTTTTATTTGTTTTTTTTTTTTTTTTTTTTTTTTTTTTCTAACATCTAACATTGTAGTAGTGAAAAATGTTGATTTTGTTGGTGTTGGCTTTACTGCAACACTGCTTACCCTTAACATTTCATAAGCAGATCACCAAAATACATAATTAAAATTGTGCAATAACACCGAGCGGTGTTAAATACTAAATTTCAACACCAAAAAAACTAACCAATGAGAAGCTTGCCACTGGACTTGGTGTTAGGTATATTATTGCAATTTTGACTTATTAACCCTAAGGCCACCAAACACCCCAAAACCTCAATGCACTGTGTGAGAAAATATGCACTAAGTCCCGGATGCAGCAATGACGTCATCGAACAAAGACACATATGGGCAAAAAATCCCTGGCCGGGCCAGTGACACCGCCGTAGCGTGATTATTCCCGGTCATGGGCCCCTGGCTTGAGACCAACCAGAGTTTCTGACTTTCCTCTTTCCCCTCTTCCCTTGTTCCTTCACTGCCTCCCTGGAAACACATGAGCATAAGGGTTAAACTAACACTTCCCCTCTAAACGGAAGAATAATTTCTGATGCGGCCCTACCAGGTAACTTAAAGTGGTGGTCTCACAAGAACTTATATTGAGGCCATATACAAGCACATACTAAAAGCAATCAAATCCACATACTTAAATCTGAGACCAATATATTGGTCTCAGCTTAAATAATCATTAGAAGTTTGAATTTTCTGTAATTTGCACTAAAAACAAAAGCTGGCTTCTGTATTTGTTGCAGTTAATTTTACTTGCTAATTTTACTTGAAGTGATATCACTGCTACCATTTATTAGGGCAATGATATCATAATGAATTATTGATTTGAGTAGAGTGGGCCTAGAGGATGAATGGAGGAAATCACGAACAGCAAAATTAATTGCACAAAGTTATATAATCCTGACCAAGCTTTATTTGTTGGTGAAAATTTACAATCATCAAAAATAATTTGCCCAGGTTAGTTAAAGTCTGATGATTGAAATTTCTGATTTTGGGTGAAATCTAAACTTTTAATGATTTTTAGGGGTGTGGATATGATTGCAAAAAGCATATGCTTGCATATGGCCTCAATATACTTTTTTGTGAGACCCCCCACTTAAGCGTCAAATCAAATTTTGCTATGAGCATGGACGAGAATAGATCAACTTCAACTTCAACTTCTTTCCATAAAACAAATATATTAAAAAAGCCAAATATCAGTTAGCATGAATGAAAAAAAAACAGTGCAATGTTGGCAACTTGGAATGTTGCTGCGAATAAATCTGAAAATTACATTACTTAATAATGGATGAAATATAGACATTGTAATGTGATATTATTACAGGTTAATTATGATATTCCCCATCCTTATTCTATACATGTGAATTCACAACTAATGTATGTATTTTGATTGTGACCTCTGCCTGAGAGTGAAACTAACCCAATCACTACTACAAATTGACAAGTGTTAGTACACTTTCCTTACTGTACGTTAAAAAGTTCCCCACTCCCCCTGAACAAAGTTGTGTTACAGTGTGCCTAACAAAAACTCAACATTGATGGTGAGGAAGGGAGGTTTTATGGATTAGCAAAAGCTTCAAGCTGATTACCAAAACAGTTCAATTTCATACGTTCAAAAAGTGTAAAAGAGCAAATTTTCACAAGGTTTGTCCAAGATTGTAGTTTGATTTTGCAACACTTTCCTGCCATCTGAACAAAAGAGGAACCAAAAAGCTGTTGTTACTGAAGCTCGGCCAAGATAAAATAATTTGATTCCCCACTCCAACTTAAGGAAATGCAGTGAATTAATCAACCTAGGATTACCAGGCGAAAGACACATTTGTGGGTTAAAACCATAATCAATTGCTGTTGGTTAAAATTTAATGTGGTTGGTTAAAACATTTAAAATCAACTGTTGGATAGTTCTATTTGCTCAGTGTTGGTTAATGCGATGTTGGTTAAACTAAAAACGGTTGGCAGATGACCTTGACCTTGATAAAATCACTGAATCATAGATTTGTTGTTGTTTTAATAAAACAAATTTAATATATTTCTAAATGTTGAAAAAATGAAAGAAATCGATTAAGAAATAAGCCAGATATGACCAATTTTGTAAGAACACCCCTTTTTCCTCCATTCCAATGGGATTTATACAGTTAAGCAATATTACATTAATGTACGATATACGGGGCATGGCATTATGAACATGATGAAAGTAATGATGACCCATGCTATTTTGTTTAAATGATCTATGAATCTCCATAATCTACTTTATCATGTGTATTGATCTTCAAAAAGAATTTAATGTTCACACAAATATCATCCAATTAATCCTGATGTGTAAATGAAAAGGGTTTCAAGTTCAGCACTACTACTGTAATCCAGGTATAGGCCTAGATACAAGCTATGCCAATAAGGGAAAACTCTTTGCAATCCTAAACAATGAGAAGATCCTGTTTCTTGCTCTGCAACAGGTGAATTGGTTTGTGGATTCGTCATATCTGTTGGCACATTGGTATAAATAAATTCAATGATTAATCCGTAGTTGAAATAATCAAGGAGATGTAGCATTAAGTTGACATAGGCATGATGTTGTACAGTCTCACAAACACAAGTTTAATGTGTGTAAATCCCATAGGAATGGAGAAAAAAGGGGTGTGCTTACAAAATTGGTCATAGCTGGCTTATTTTTTAATCGATTTCTTTCATTTTTTCAACATTTGAAAGTATATTAGATGCGTTTTATAAAAACAACAACAAATCTACGATATAGTGATTGCATTAAGGTCAAGATCATCTTTAATCATTGCACAATTTTTTTTGATTCACGTAGTATTGATGTTGGTTAAAACTAAATCACTTCTTGATTAATGTTTATTCCCCTGGCTTGAAAAGCAGAGGGGGGTTTTGCGATAGCGCGCATGTCCGTATATATGTCCGTATGTCCGTAAAATTTCCTCAAACACTTCAAATTTTCACTATTTGGTGTTTTTGTTCCAACATTAAAGTAGTTATATGGAATTGTACATGGTTACCGTATTGTTCCTATAAACGCCCCTGCTCTAATTAATGCCCCCCTACGATTTTTGGATAAACAATTCAAGAAAATGAGTTAAGCTTACCTAAATCACATGCTTTAATGGCCGGGTCTGTCGTAATCCGTATGATAATCGCGGTTGTGCACAGTTGTAATAGTTTAATTAGTACGGAACTTTGACCTCGGGAGGTGCGAAAACAGCATCCCCCTGCTCGTTCGTTTGTATTGTTGGTAATCAGTGAAAATAAGCATGTGTAAGGCGATTTTTGACTTTCCATTTTTGACTGTAATAAACGCCCTCCCTTTTGAAAAATGCACCGCCCCGGGGCGTTTATTAGGAACAATACGGTATCTTTGATTTATTAGCTAAAAAATGCATTTCACATTTTTTTATTCCCTCGCATTATTGCTGCTTATCCCTTTATAGGGTAACCAAATGTAGCATTCCATTTCACCTTTTGGAGCCTAAATGGAAAAGCAACTGTTTTCCACTAGTTTTGAACTGAATTTGATTAGTATCCATTCCAAATTGAATAGTGACTTATGCCTAGTGTAAACGGTAAATTTAATGCAATGTCATTAAAGTTTAATTGGTTGCTAAATGTGACGTGTGTAGCATTAACTACCAGCAAATCAATTGGCCTTGTTAACACATAGGCAGTGGTGCGTGTCTGTATTACTTCCAATCTGCTGGGTCATCTTTCATTGATTGATCCAGTGGTTTTGTGTAGTGTAAGCGTGATTTCAATCAAGAATATTTAATAGCTAATACTTACTTTTCCTTTCCATATACTTTGAGTTCCCTCTGCTTGCATGTAGCTATATTTTTATTAGTTTTTATCCCCCTGGCTTGAAAAGCAGTAGGGGGATTTTGCGATAGCGCACAGTCTGTATGTATGTATGTATGTATGTATGTGTGTGTTTTCCAGTTTGGTTAGGTTTTCGTTTTTCACATCTCCTTTGAAAAGTTCAAGTCCGATTTACACCGTTATCGTGTTTTCAGAGCTCCAAGTGTGTGAAAATATCGGATCCAAAACATGATAATGATAAAAATGGATGATTTACGCCCAATATTAATTGGTGTCGCTATGAGTTTTAAAATAATGGGCTTGGCTGCATCTCGCCCAATATTTTGGTGTCCTTGGTGTAAGATATTCATGAGTTAGACTAAAGACTCTTTTATGGAATAAAGCTGTGCCAGACCTGTACATCAAATTGATCATATTATGAGAGATTTCATGCTAGGCTAATTCCATGCAGTCTTACATGAAGGATGAACCAATATGTTTGCAAGTCATAGCTCGACCAATTAATTTGGGCTAAATCGATCTAATTTTATACCAGAATTGGGGTTAAAGTGCAATAGGGGTTCCTTCATATGTGCATGATGTCAAAGGGGGATCACGCAAGTTTACTTGCTGTATTTTTTTATCATTGTTGACCAACATATATGCATGCTCTGTTGAAAATTTGGAACTATTGGGCTTATTTTATTACTTGTATTATGTTTAAGGGTGATAGAGGATCACAAAATTTACGGCCAGATTTTCTTTATTTTCAGATATATGGTATTCTCAACGGTGTAAATGAAAAATCTGAAATAAAAAGTGGGGGTTACCGACTTAGTTTTTGAGGTATGACGTGTTAAAAAATTGCATTTTTCGGAAAAAAAATGTACAGAGCTCTATGGGAAAATGAGAAAAAGACATCATATTCCTTGTAAAAAATAAACTTCTAACGGCCAGATTTTTAATTTTTTTTAATTATGTTAAAGTCATATGCCAGATCTTTAATGCACCTTCAATACAAGAGGGGTCACCAACTAGTTTTCAAGAAATCTGGCAAAATGTACCAAAAATTACACCTTTTTTTTAACTTTAGTGCGTCTTGTTCAACTGTTGTGGGCGCAGCAGTCTTCGCGTACCTGCGCACCGATATTGGCGTCAAGTGTACGCATTATAATTTGTCAAATTGTGATTATGCTGGAATTTACAGTATCACAGATTTATTATCTACAGCAGTTATTTTTATCCTTAAGTTAAAGGGAATGCTATAAATGAGTGACATAATGGTCATAATATTGCACAATAAAACTAATTTTGGTCTGTCTTTTTATGTTTACAGAAAACGAAATCTGAAATTGAACACATTTTTAAAAATGTTTTCTATTTTGTCAATTCATGTGAACCAAAATGACAGAAAGCCGCCCAAATTAACAAGCCTGCCAACGTGTTTGATGTGTTAAACTTGGTCTACTCAAACGGAATTACAAATAATAAAACGAACATTTTAGATAATTATGTTTCACATTGCATTGACAGAGATGCTTAGTCTTTATATGAACAAAAACATTAACTTACTATAGGAACCCCAAATGCAGAGTAAAATGAGCTAATTGTTACTAATAGATCAAAACCACTTTGATCTTCAAGTTTATCAAAACGCATTTTGCGATAGCAACTTCTTTGAGTTTCTGAAATTTAAAGAAGCGGACTCAACTTTTCCATTACAAACTCTAAAACGATAAGTACACAAAGTAGAGCTCTAGCCTGCTGACGGTGTAGCCTTTGCTATAGTTATGACCAAGCAAGAGTTTCATAACTTGATTATCAAACACGGATTATGAAATGAAAAAAGTTACTCCACTGATTGTGAAATCGGTATTTGGTTTTGGTATTTGGTAGCGAGACATTTCCAATATTCGCAATATCGAACCCTTTTTAAAACTCGGAAAGGCCAACCATTTTTAAGTTCAAAATAGCAAACCTTAGGAATAATGAACCTTCTGAATACCGAGGTTACCCCCAGACTTGGAACTTGTGGGATTTGGAAGTCGTTATTTTGTTCATCATCCCTCAAGTCTTGCAAAGTCTTGTGAAATATAGCTAATGATTGTTTCAAATCACCCACACTGTAAAAAAATACAGTGCAATTTACATTAACTACTGTAAAAATGGCAGTAGGTCCATTACGCAAAATACTGTAAACGTTATGTCCAATATTACTATCTAAAAGTATAGCTTTGATTCGAATTTTAATACTGTCAGGATTTTCCTGTATTTTTTTTACAATGCACTAAACTGGTAAGTTGAATGCAACTTATTGTGGTAGTGGCCCTATTTCTTTTTAATTGCTGGATGAGCTCTTGCATCCAAAAAATTCAAATCATGAATTTTTGTGAAATAACCCGAAAAGCACCATGAAAAAGCACACGAAATAATACAAATCTAACGAGAATGCAAAAGCTGCATGCACGAAAGAATGGAAAACTACACGAAACCACGCGCTAGCGTTAAACGCATCTCAAGAAAACATACGACGCACAGTGCGTAAGTATTCACGCTAAACGATACGCAACTGTAAATCGGTGTGCATGCAAGAAGGCCCCTCTATCACCCTTAAGCGATATCATGGAGCAGTTGTTCGGCATTTTATATTTTCACAAGAAAATATTAATTCATGTATGATGTTATGGAATGATTCCGAATACGAACTGCGTCAAAACAAGGTTCTGACAATGCTTTGCACATTTGTATCATGTATGTGCCATAAACAGTACTGTAAACATGGTGAAGACTCGCCACTGTTAACAGGTGTGATACTTGATATACCTGTTCATATCATTAATAAAATAATCAAATGATATCAACACTATTAGAATGGTCATTGATTATTGAATAGGTTCACCTGGTCTTGTCACTGTTAAAAAGAACTGTTCGACAGCTGTTTTGTACCAATTGTTTGTTAGTTCTCAGATCAATTTCTATATGTTAAAGCAATAATAGCACATTTTTTGAAGAGCACCCTCAATTTTCCAAAACAATTTGAGATTTTTTCAGTTTCATTGGTAACTGGCTAGTAAACTATACCTGTGAATGGTAAAGCTTTTTTGAGGTAAGACGGGGGATGAGGTTGTGGATCACAATGTGCCCCTTTAATCATTATCATAACAAGCAAGTTTTTAACTCCAACTGGGCTCCTATTATTTTAGAATTTAAAAAAAGATGTCAAAGCTTCATAAAATAGGAATGACATTAGGTATAATGCTAAAGATCTTGACAGGTCTACACAAGATTGGAATAGAACTCTGTCAAGAAATATATTTGAAAAAAAAATTGGGGGTTTAGAAGAGGTAGGCATTTGACAGCCCTGAGAATATCATTTCTTTGGATTTAACATGTTCTGATGGTAGCAATGTCTCCCAATGATGCTTGTAGCCTGCTTGGTATATCATAAAAGGGGTAATTTAGAGTCCCACATTGATGACTGGGGAAGGCATTTTGCTCTGTGAGTGCAAGAGGTTAAAAATGTGCAAGAGCTGCCATTTGTCAGAAATTCACATAAAACAAACTATTAAGCCAAGTCTCCCTTCAGTGGATCTTGCAATGGTTCTTTGGGCGACTGTATCACCTGGAGAACCATTTCAAAAGCCACCCTGGGACTTAATGATGTGAAGGACTAAACTGGTTATCCTAAATACATAGCAGACCACAGATGTATCACCTGGCAGCTATTGCACTTAAGACCATCTTGCATTTACACGACAATTTGGGTTAATTTGGGAATTGCCTGTAGCCTAACCCTATGAGTACTAGCTGTTGATTGGTTTGCAGTGGATTTTTGGAGCCAATGAGCAACATGGTAAGAATGGCAGTATGGCTGAAGAAGGGCTAGACTTAAATGTTTGGAAGTGCATTTCAGTTGGTTATTGAAATGAATGGATAAGATAATTAGCCAATCAGAAATGCTGTATGAAAGAATGTTAACCACTTGACGGGACTACAGTCTGATTAATAATCTGTTGGACAGAATCGAACACAAGTGTGCGTGCCAGGAGGAACATCACACCTCATTTCGCGATGCTTAATTGTTCAAAGAATGCGCCGAACTTCTGCGTAGCTTGTTGCGCTTATATGAGGTGTGCGTATCTCCTGTCCAAGTAATTTTTAATCCCACTGTAGTGGTCTTAATTTATATACAGTAGTGTGTGAAAGCTATTTTGAGGTCACCATGTTTTAGCTCCCAGTTCACAAGGTCAAAGGACACTTCTAGGGGTCATGACCTGTTAAAGGCAGGTTACACCAAGGTCAGAACACCACAATATATGATTTGCACAATCCCATCATGCATCTTGTGATTGGCTCATTTCCATCCCGGGAACTTGATACCAGCTCAAGTCCAACTAAAAACATATGGTGAAGATCATAAGTATACTAGAAACTTAACCTATCTGTGACATTGCACAGTTGTCTGTATTTTCGTCCAGCAGGTGACAAATGGGCACTGTTACGATCGAAAATGCCACCTTTGTCGTAAAAATTTCAACAGTGTCAACATATGCCGCTCGCTTGTTTTTTTGTTCATGAATTCTTCTGTTCTTTCTACTTTCTGTAAGATTAACTCAGTGAAAAGGTCCTTTGCATGTATTTTACGGCACTGTCCGGTGACGCGAACGAAGAACAGAATTTTTTTTGTAAACGCTAACTCTGAGACAAGTTCCCGGATGGAAATGGGCACCATAAATAAATAAACGAGATTATGGGGATCGTGCAAATGGTCTAATGGAACCAATGAAGGTAGGGTCAAAGCTCAGTTAATCTTAGCCTGCACTTATTGTCCCGGCCGAACGAGTTTTGGAAACATTGACTAATGAAATGAGCAGCGTTGTCGTCCGTCCGTTCGTCCGTCTGTGACAAAATTTAATCCATGTTGTATACCATTTCTCTGGAGTTTCGTAAGGGCGACAATGATGTTACTTTGTGTTAAGAAGCGGGCCTGCTGAGATCTCTCGACTGATTAGATTGTGGCCCTAAAATATGCTAATTAAGTATCTAATTTGCATAATTTGTGAGAATGTTCCTGCAAGGCCTGTGACTGTGTACAAGTTTTCTGGATTTCCTGTATGGGGGCGTATCTGATGTAACTTGGTGGAAGGAAGGGGGTTGATTAGTTCTCGACCCGATTAGTTTTTGGGCGTATTTCGTGCAAATTGAGTGGTGCAAATGAGCTAATTATATGCAAAAATCAGCATAATTTTATATTTTTGAAACGGTACATCGTACTCAAAATTCCTGCGCTGCTAGAAAGGCCTATCATGAGGCACATCTTTTTGCATTTTGAAAGTAATGTGAGATATGCGGCTTATGTATGCAAAGATCTAATTAAATATGCGTAATTGCGTATCTCCGAAGCTAGTACATCGGATAGGCAAAATTCCTTCGCTACATGAGACTATATGCTATAGGGGATGGGGTGAGGGTTGGGGAGGGGTGGGGGTGTTGCGGGGTGTTGGGAGGGGTGGGTATTTCGGGGTTTGGGGAGGGGGTTTTGGGGGGTTATATTGTGGGGTGTTGGGAGGGGGTGTTGTGTTGCGGGGTGTTGGGGAGGGGGTGGATGTTGCATGGTGTTGGGGAGGGGGTGGAGTGTTGCGTTGTGTTGCGGGTGTTGGGGAGGATGAGGGTGTTGCGGGTGTGGGAGGAATGGCCGGTTGCGGGGTATTGGGGAAGGGGGATGTGTTTACCGGTTCTGGGGGTTGGTGTTTCGGGTTGTTAGGATCGGGTGGGGTGGTTCCGTGGTTGTTGTGGGATGGTGGGGAGTTGTGGGTGTTTGAGAGGGCGTGGGGTTTTGCGGGGTGTTGGGTAGGGGGTGAAGTGTTGCGGGTATTGGGGAGGGGAATGTGGTGTTGAAGTTGCATTATTGCTTTAGTGATCGCAAATTCGGCGGAGACATATTTTACGCATCGCGTACATACGAGTTCGCCTTGTTTCATCGTTTTTCGGGCATAATATTACTGCCTTCGCACACACAGTGGCAGTTTTACAGTTCGTAATATTCAGCCTCCGCAGTCAGGTTAAAGGTGAATTCATCCCATACCATTATTAAATATGTAGACAGCAAAATAGGGCGTCATGTTCAATGTGGAATCGGTGGTGAAAAGTGTAAAAATATGAAAGGTAGATGATTAAAGTGAATTAACAATTTGATGCTCATGTAGTAGGCCATGTATAGAACTAAATCTAAATATCTGAATGTACCTGTATGCTGTCCATACGCTAATGCCAATAAAAATATTTGGATTTGACCCGCCATATCCTCGTAACATGTTTGCTCTAATCTGCTAAGATGCTAAAAACGTGTTAATGATTAATCCTTAGCACAGTTCCACGAATAATTCAGTATTGTTAGTACTTTTTCATTATTAACAACCAGCTGCAAATTATAGAGACTCTATAAATCATTATTTCTACTGGTGTACATTAAACGGGGAAATGTTATATGAGAAAATAAACTAAACCCATTAACTGACAATCCTACCTTTTGGATGTGACATAATATTATTTGAATACTGTGTGAATTTTTAAGGTCAGGCATGGGAGAGTGATTCATGTGTACTTGTTCTTCAGTGCAGCTTTTTCAAGATATTTTTGGGGTTGTATGACATTGTATTTCATTTTAATAGATATCGTTCGTGAGTGCCACAAAGTCGTATGTGCCATAGCTGCCAGGTTATAATCTGTGTGCTGCCATGTATTGGAATAACTCTCAATTTATTCTTTGAGTCAGTGGCTCTTGAAATGGGTTCTTCAGGGGACACAGTCACCTGAAGAACCATTTCAGAACCACTGACTCAAGACTTGTCATCGTAGTATATTTTATGGAAATTTCTGACAGTGCATCTATTGAACAACAACCATGTTGCAATCTTCATGATAATAATGTGGTCTTTAAAGGTGTAACAAGAGATTTCAATCATCCATATTTTCTGTGAAATGTAGTATTTCATATGATAGGCACTCAATAGATTCCCTACCTTTAATTTGGGTACAGAAATAACTTTAAATGAAAACAAATGGTGATTTGTATATGCTTACATTTCAATATAAAATATAGGCTGAATTTCATATTTGCTCCTATAGGAAATTACAAATTTCACAATTTTTGTACCAAAGAAACAGTTCTAAGCTTAATCCTTTCAGATGGGGATATTTTTGATTGAAAGCTTTACACCAGTGCGAAAATCAGAATTTTCACATTTTTAGGGACACCTGTTATTTGAAATCTCTCGTTGCACCTTTAAAACATGAATATCAACCCATACCTTCTATGTGATTGAGGTGCTATTTGACCACCTATTAGAATAGAAAAAATACAAACTGAATATATTAATGGGAAAGAGTCTAATTTTAGATGGCAGAAGCTGAATTACCTAGAGAAATCTGCAAGACAGTGTGTAGCAGGGGTTTTTGGATTTTGGTTGGGTACCCATGCTTGTGTCAAAAACATGGGACAAGGTGTGATTGCAGGACTCCCACAAGGGGTATCAAATTCACAGCTAGTCCTGCTAGGGGTATCAAATGCTGTTTACATTGCGACTGGTCCTCTAATACAAATAGGAAAATAAACTAAAACTTGTAAGCAAAATTATACATCATTTGATTTCCCTACAGTAGCAAAGGGGTTATTTTTCCAATAACTGTTTTTTAAAGATTCGAAATATTTAAAATTTGCAAGAGTATCCTAAATGTGAAGGATAAGTCTGTAGGATTCACATAAGTTATTTTTCCAACTGAAAAAAAGTGACGACAAGTTAGAAAACAGCAGTCAAGTTGGTTTCAAAGATAGGAACTCCATTCAATTACGTGTTGATGTAGTTAGTGTCCGTTTAATGGAAGACTGCCTAAAGTATCCTATTTGTCATTATGGGTTTACGTTGTGGTCGTTATCACTTAGAGGGTTGTTAGGACTACCTAGAATCTTTTACTGTTAATTTCCCCCCCCCCAATTAAAAAATTCCATGTCTTTTTTACATTGACGTACGCGTATAGTCCAAATACTCCCTACGTGGAAAAACCAGATGTGTTAATGGTAAATAAAAACAAGAGGAAAGATACAGATGACTTTTTTAACAATGTGACATAAGGGGTTTTTATTGCAATGAATAAACTTGAATGGGCTTTATTATGACATTTTGTTATTTATGGTATTGATATACATGTTTTGATGTTAGACAACCAGGGTAAACTGGTTAAAAGTTGAAAACCATTCCATAAGTTAGCTCTTATTGACATTTTTTTGTTTGACTGCAAAAATCTACTGCCCGATCTTATGATCTTTTAATGGCTTCAGTGACCATATTTGATTCAAAGACTTAAGACACATCAGTTATCCACCTAAAGAGTCAAAATATTTGAAATGTGCAGGAATAGCTTAAAGTCCAGGATAAGTTGTAGAAGAATTCCCAAAAGTATTTTTACCAAATGAAAAATTGATAGAAAACTAAAAAACAGAGTGCTGCTCCCCATTCAATTCGTGTTGTAGTAAGTGTCCGTACGCACAGTTATGATAAAATATCAGGATTTTGACATGATTTGGCTGTTTGGTCCATATCCCTTGCAGGTATGGTAGGATACCTATAATGTTATAGACATGCAGAAATTCTGATTTTGATGATTTTTTCGATTTTCTTGCTTAACAAATCCACTGCTAGTGCTTTAAGACTTTATTTACTGACCACATTTAACCATGTTATCCGAATGAAAGCGTTACAGAATGAAATAAAGGTACCGTATATCCTGAATAAACGCCCCGGGGGCGTGCTTTTTTAAAAAGTGGGTGTTTATTCGGGGTGAATTGTTCAGATGAAATATTTACTTTAAAATGAGTGTTTTCAGCCAAATCCATTAGCGTCTTTGTGGTAAAACTGAAGGTATAGTTTGCAAAGGTACTTATAGTCCTCCACTGGCTTGAAGTATAGCCGTTTCCCTTTTACTGTTCACTGTGATTGTTTGCCCTTATTTTTTAAGAAAAAACCAAAAAAGTTTTGATTTTTCCCTGCGGTAAGTCCAGATTGGTGCGGACAAAGCAATATGCCTTTCCCTGTGTGTTCGGTATCACTAGACAATAGAATTTAAGATCTGTCTCTAAAAAAAACACGTCATCGGCCACTCATCGGGGGGTGGAAGGTCTTGAAAAATCAACCAACATTATCGGAAAAAAAAAATGTAATAAATTTCACAAAACTCTGTAAATCTGCCGAAAAAAAAACAGCTTTTAAACAAGCTTTTTCTTCATTTTTTTTTCAATTGTGAGAGAAAAAATAGTAGTGAGAGCTTTTAGAAATTGCCATCCCAACCGGCCTCACGCGAACCCGGAAATAGATCGGTTGTGCAGCGGGGTCATTTAACAGCGAAATTGTGAAGTAGCGTGTTTTGAAACGATGATTTCGCGCTGAATAAAACATTTAAAATGTTTTTTTTTTTACAAATCTGAATATAGTTGTAGATAAAATATACTTTTTATCTGTGCACTAGCATTGGTACCGAACACCCCGTACCTCTAACACACTAGCAGTGTTATGCAAATTAGAGCAATTATCCCGGCAAGTTTTGCCGTGTACAGACTGTTGGAGTGCGCGTCCGGGCATGAGGTCATCCTAGTATCTTCCTTTACATCTTTCTTATGTAGTAGTATCCTACATGTATTTTTTGAGGGGGAATTTATTGGAGGGTTCTTTTCATCACAAAAACAGGTGGGGGCGTTTATTAGAGGGGGGCGTTTATTAGAGGATATACGGTGATTGTTTTTATCCTGGCTACGTATGAGATGTCATCATACAGATGACATCACTCGGCTATGTATCATTTTAGACTTTCAATAATTAATAATGTGGTCAGTCCAGACTCCCTGATACAATTGTAATTAATTTGTGAATATCAATTGCTTTTCTGCATGTTGCAATACTTTTGGCCAGTGTGTGTATCTTCTGTTTACATATTTCAAAGTTTACCATTAGCTAGCCTTTGTGGATGTGGCCACCAGAAAAGGCGCTTCTTAAATCAAGGAAGTTTGGTGGATTATCACTGCAAATTATGCAGAAAATCAAGACAAAAACTTACTTGAAGCAATTTCGTGTAATTAATAAAAAATAAGAGTATTCTTTACCTATTTTGTAGGTGTTTTTGCACCTTTAATGTTGAAACTTGAATTAAGTGTATTAATGTTGTGTTTTTAATTTTTGCCATTTTTGACAATTTTGCCTTTGCCAAATATCCTTCCCCCCAAATGGGAAGTATACAATGTTTTAAGTTAAAAAAATGACGCTTCAGATACTTTGACCCTAATTACTTTTTCCCCCCAAATATTAAGGTGTTTTGCACGCTCAATATTTTTAAACCTAAGTCATTCAAATGGTGAGTGAATTATGAAACCGTGTCCCATAAGAAGTTATCCAAATAATGTAAATTTTACTGATGAGTTATGCAGTAAGCAAGACAAACTTTTTCTTGAAGCAATTTCTTGTAACTTAATCAAAATAAAGATAAAAGAGTATTTGCTTTATTACCTATTTATGGTGTTTTGCATTCAATTTGAAGGTTCATTTTTGTGTACTCAAAAATGGCCATTTTTTGACATGTTTGGCTAGTGCCAAGTTTGGCCAAATTTTTCCCCACCAAACTTCAGAATAGATAAAGTTGAAAAATTTAAACATGTTATCCTTAATGTATACCGATTTTTATATCCCTAAAGTGCTATTTGCAAATAAAAAAAAAAATATATAACATTCAATAAAAATAATATTAAGGCGATTTTCCACTCTCAATATTTTTTTCCAAAAAAAATAAAAAAATTAAAAAAATTAAAAAAATTAAAAAAATTACACAAATTATGTAAATTTATGTAAGTTATGCATAAACAAAGCAAAAACTTTTATTTGAAGCATTTATTTCCTTGTACTTGATAAAATAAGAGTATTTTATGTTTTTGTCACTTCCTGCACTTTAATATGACGGTGAACGTTTGTCCACCCAAAATGGCCATTTTTGACAATTTTTGGCCAAACACCATTTTCCCCCAAAACTGCAAAAGATGCAATGTCTTAAGTTTTGAAAATTGAAACTACAGATCTTCTACCCTAAAATTCCATATTTTCAAATACTACCAACTCGTTATCCATCTCTTGTGATGAATGAAGTTCTTTCAATGTACCACAATTACATGAAGAGACGTGTTTCTGTGCCGCGGTAGAAAGAAACTACTTAATCATTTTTGGATATATGACACATTTCTTGATCCCGCCATTAAACTGGACGCATGAAATATTGACATTACCTAAATGAAAAATACTGATTTAATGAACTGATGACTGCCCTTTACATCAGTTAAGGTTTCCAGTGAAAAAGACCTACATTATACTAATAATAGGAGCAGGAGATGATTTGCTGGGCAAATCAATGTTAAGAAAGGCACTATCAGTGATATTTCTGCCATACTTACATTCCAATTTGTTTAAAGGTGGTGACACATCATGTCCAAATTTTGCATGTTATTTCCCCCTCCCATGGAAGCATTCGCCGAAAACATATCATTACAAATTTTGAGTTAAATTTGTCGCAGGTTTGGATAGTGGAAGCAAAAAGACAAAATAATGTAGTAAATTAGCACATAGGAAGTTTGATTAGTAATGGTGGTATAGATGAGTGACATCTTGTTTATGTTTCTAGGATTGAGCTCGCCCCCGTTGGTGTAAGAGAGAAACTGGCAGGCCGCAAGCCACCCTAGACTTTGCAGGGGGCAAATTCCGGGTTTTTTGCTGTGGTAACTTATTTGTTTCGAATCAAATAATCCTAACTTTCTGATCAAGCATAATAAGCTAAAGCTACCACTGCATTTTTGTGACTAATTTAGATCAGGAAAGATTCCGCAAGAATTATAACCAATTTTATGTTGTCTTCACAGAACCTACTGTAAGTATTTTTGCCTCACAGAAAACAACAGAGGGCAGCCTGAGTCACATGATGTCATAGGTCACATCATCTATACGTATACACATTTGAAGGCGTTTCATCTTACAACAAGAGGAAATGTTTCCGGCCTTTACATAATCACTGCCATGGGTATGAGAAAAAAATGTGAATTTTCTTCTTAATCCCACCTTCGCAATTTTGGATGATAAGTTTCATAACACATCATTCTTGTAATGTGTTTTAAAGTTTAAATACATTAAAAATTATCAAAATGATTTGAGAAATGTAACACTGGAGAGCCGTTTGTGTCTGTGTGTTCCTGAATTACTGGCTCGGCATTATTTCATTCAAGAACCACATGCCAAAATCATGACACCTGATTGGTAAGATGACCCCTATAAGGTTTACATCGAGTTTGACGGAGAACGACTTTGATCTCATTTCAGGTCCTGGGGTTCATGTTTTAAATTGTTCCCCCAGTCGAGGGGGTTTTTGACGACTTGAGCCATTACACAACAAAACCGAGCATATGTCCATCGTGGTAGTGAGCTTACCCCCCATGTTTGGTCTGGTCTTCACAAAATATTACATTCTAACACTCATGTGCATATTTCAACCTAATTCAAATAAGGAAACCTTTTGTAAAACCATGTTACATTATATTTCCATGAAACGTTGATATTGGGGTATAGTGAACACGAACACCAAGGTCCTTGCCAAATGTGAGCACATTATGTCTCATTTCGTATGTTTGTAATTGGCTAAGACACAAAGGCTGACTATGCTGTATATTCTCTGGACTTTAGTAGAGCACACAAGGGGAAACTGTGAATTCCAGTATTTTATATTTTCAAGTACAGTTTTATTTTTCAAGTAAATCATAGTTTTGGGAGTCAAGGAAAATTTTAATTTTTTAGTCTGAAGTGCATGCAGGTCATGCAGCTTTTATTTGATGATTAATCAGTAGTAACAGAACAGTAATGAGAGGGATATTTAAGACGACTAGCACCCAATTATACCATGTTCCCATACGGCTTGATAAATGGAAAAACTAACTGCAGAGCCTCCCTCGATGGTGTGAGTGCTAGTAGTGGTGTCACGTTCTGCTGGCATGTCAAATATAGAGAATGGAAGAACTGTTGGTGCAATTAGTGTAGCTGTGTGTCTCAGGTGGATGGTAGGAGGTTGTCAAGACATAGGAGTGAAGATATAATGGCATATCCTAATCAGGCTTGCAATGCCTTCTTGAACAGTCACAGGTTCAGTGCTCTCACTTTACCCAGCCTAAGTTCTATGAGTTCAATATCTCATCCACCAAGTACAGCAGTTCAGTGGTTGTCTTGTACATAACTTGGACATGAACTAGCCTGTTGATGTGGGTATCATATATCATACCCCAAAAACCAGGGGGTGTTATTTTCTAAATACACTGTTGACTGGAAGGTACTGAAGCTGTGCCAAGGAATTGTAGTTATATTTCCACTTTCTGATGTATGGCATTAGCCCTGACAAGCATATCTTATACAACATATTGTCAGTATTAAAGGAGAACTTAAATCCAATCATCCTTGCCCCCTACACTTAATCATTAAATTAATCAAATAATATATTCACAAGCTAACGGCAAATATCACGTCGAAACAGTGCAATGTTGCGTATCGAGTGCAATAATATTACTCCTGCATCATCAACCCCCCAAAAAAGCATTATATATTAATAACCGTTGGGTCTGTCAGTATGTCTGTCTGACCGCGTCTATTTTCTAGGGACCGAGGGTGGCGCGTTCCTGAACTTGGTGTGTGGTGCCCCTTGACCGAGTGACGGGTGTCTGACCGCGTCATTTTTTCGTAGAACCGAGGGTCAAATGGGTTCCGGCACTTGGTGGGTGGGGTGCCCCTTCTGAACGAAGATCGAGTTTGTATTGGATTAGGAAGATCAAAGAAAGGCCATCGGTCATTCAGGTCAAAGGAGGGTCACATTGGGTAAATGTTGTGTAGGACATGAAACTTGGTGGGGTTATTGTTGAATGCCAAGTCATTCCAGCCAGGATCGAAAACCCCAGGTTGAATATCGCGAAACCCAGCCCGGGGACAGCCAGATTAATATGATTATTTAGGCAAAACAACAACTCAAAATGATTTATTCTAATATTATATAATTGGACGATTAAACTCAATAATTGGTCGAGCTATGAGTTGCAAAAATAACTGGGCAGATGATATCCCACTAACAGTCAAAAATTATTGGCCTTATCGTCTCATATTAGATAGGCCAACCATGATGATTTTGTTTTTGGTTCCTAACCCTGCCCCTGTATAAGAATTGTTAATATAAAGAAGCTTACTGTACTTGGCATTCAGATGTATAATGTTGCCAAAGTACCGTTAACTATGCCAGGCCTATGATTCAGTGAACCAAGCAGACTTACTCAAGGAAAAAAGCCTTCAATGTGTGTCAAGTTTGACGTTTTTTTTTTTTCGTAAGATCAATTCAACTGAGTGACGCTTTTAAGTGCTTATTCAGGTGATCTCACTTCAGTTATTGTGAGGATTACTTATAAACTGTTGTGTTTTGTCGTCTGCCGAGTACATTTCCAATGTTTCTGATTTCTGGATGTGCAATATGCACGGAATATAGCTATTAGTGCACATACAATTTGTTCATCACTAATTCATTATGCATGTTTTAAGGGGCATTTCGTGATCAGCAGCTTCACACCGACTTGCTAAAAACAGTTTATATCGATCCGAACCATTGGTCTGAGTGTGGATGGCCTAATCTACATGCAATTCGATCTACTTCGGAAGAAATTTGTATTTTAGTATTTCTGTATGTAAACGGACAGAAAGTACAACACAGTGGACTATGGGGAACACGTGATCCAAACCCCCCCCCCCCCCACCCCATTGGCCTCATAACATCAAAATGCTTTAATGGAATAAACTAAAATTTTGGAATCATTTTTTTGGTAATTTAGGAACATAAACAAAACATGGAGTGCTAAGGATCACAGAATACACCTGTAAATAGGAGTTGTCACACAGTACACACACTACTTAGAACTGCAGATACAGGTAATACAGAAATCAACACTTTTAGGAAAATTGAAAGTAAAGAAGGTAGGATCTCAAATGTCACTTTAAACATATGGCATCTCAAAAGTCACTTAAACATATCCAAAAAGTGGCTTTCTAAAATGTTTTGGTGCTAAGTTATTTCAGCCAACTTCGAACACTGGCTACAAACAGTTGGATCTGTTACGGACGTTACTCAAGGTCAGAAAAAGTAACTCCCGTGGTTCATAAAACAAATCACAATGACATTGTAAGAAGATTGACTGGACCACGATGTAAATTCAAAATGATTTTTAATACATAAATTTAAATCACACAATTACACACTTAACAAGCACAAAATTATTATCTATATTTCTTACTACGTAAAAATCAATTAAAACACACAACAATCTCCTCAATTAAATATAGTTCACATTTTGTTGGTGCGCACCAGTCGCTGGAATCAGGTCCAACATATACATCTTGGCGACACAATTCTGGCTGGTACAGTTCCACTAGTTTCGCGAATCGCAAAAGTCCTTTTGCTCAAGACCGGCCGATTAATTTGTAAACTCGTAGCTTAAGAAACTACTGGAAGTTAACTGAACTAGGTATATAAGTCCATACAGGTATCAGTGTGTTAAAGGGAACGTCACTGTAAAGACGCATGTCTTCCGATGAATTCTAAGTCCTAACTTGGTTTTTCCAAAGGTACCAAATTTTGCACGCACCCGTTTTGACCCCCACAACCACGAGACTAGCAACTTTCTAGAATTGTATGAAATAACCCCCCCCCCCCCACATAACATTTATTTATCTATCACCCAAATGACAACGAAGTCTCCCACCCCACCTTCTGTTTGAGGGGTCTACACTCGCTGAAATTCTGACAACTGGCAAAGAGAATGGACTGACAACAGAATTTGTCCACAGCAAAATTCCCCATGATCAACACAACAAGCGAGGACAAGTCGGAAATTCAACAATTTCTCAGTTCGTGAAACATGTTTAAGGGAAGTCCAGCTATCTTCCACACCCTGCACCTGATATGTTTGACATAGAAATTACACAAAGTCAATTGTTCATCAACAGGTGTGCAATATTGCTTCCTTCAGTGTAAACAAAGAACTCTATGCACTATATAGAATGAAGAGATAAGACACGTATGCTCTCTTGTGCTCAGATTGCGACAAATTCTGACATGTTCGTACTCAGGATGTCTATACACACTGTCCATTTAGAGCTAGGTCAATCAGATAAGTCATGCTATTGCACAAACACATGCCGTTTCATAATATTTTGCCAGTTCTCTCACTTCATAATTTATATGTGAAATTTAACATGATTTAATATAATACAGAAAATAATACAATATTCAGGAGTCGGTCACAGATCAAATTATAAATAGAATAAAAAATTCGTACCTTACCATGGGCGCCGCCATAGACATGATAGCTACAGCTGCTACAGACATACATCCAAAATGAATAGGGCATGTTTTTAGAATTATAACTATGTTCCATGACAAATTTGTTTGCACAGTGTAGGATTCTGAAATAGCGTAGTAATGAGAACCTATATAGAAAATATTAACCGACTGAAATAAAAATCAATCGACGGAACAGTCATGTTGATGATGTTGCTACTTAAAAGTAGGGAGATCGTTTGGAGAGAGTTAAATGCGGTGAGTTGTCACTTCAAAAGCAACGCATTTTAAGAATTTATTTAGCAACGCTGTGAGGTAGCGATTGTAGTGTTAGTGGAAAGGTTTGACTGAAGGGGCGAGTCATTGAGAGTTAAATAGGGTGAGTTGTTATTCAGAGTATTAGAAAAGTTACGTCAAGAAAAATGTGATGTGGTGTGTTTTGACTGGTTTAATGTTACATTTTGAATTGAGGGCAGTTATCCGGAGTTTAAATATGGCGAGGTACAACAGAGTATCATAATTTTTGTTGCTTTTCCCAACATTACTTTCCACACTTCTCAAATATATGAAATAGTAGTACATCCAAATACTTTCTACTGTGAAGGTGCCACCAACTCACATACCAATATTCACCCCTCTAAACTACCCTCCCGATACTTGACAAGTACTAAAGATCCTAATTTTTATTTCTTCGTAACACACCAAAAAGAGTTTACCAAACAAACTCTTGAATACTCTGAATTAACTCACCACATTTAAACTCTACAAAACGCCTTCAATTGAGGGTTTTCAACCATCCCCATACATCAACATAAGACGCAACATCCCAAACGTTGCCAGATATAACTCTGCCAATAATGAGGACTACCATTGACCTTCTTAGGATACCCCCACTTTAAAGTACAAACCTTCCCAATCGCCAATAATAATATACAAGATCAAATGTTGCCAAACTAGTATTAACTATTCCCACCTCCCGGGATGTGCATCTCCCATACTTTAATTCTCAAATTTCCTGGTGCCTGCAATGAGGCATGGCAGCCACCAGTGATGAAAATGACAATAAATATTCGTATTTTTTATTCGGTCTATCACTGCAGTATCTCGTTGTCAAAATAAACATTGAAGGAACAATGAACACACAGAATCCTAAAACCAGTAGCCTATTTAATAGGCAGGCGAAATTACCTCCTTTGTGTCACCCATTAAGACACAATCAGTGATTGAACAATATTTGAAATTTGTCAGAATAGCTTCAAAGTGCAAGGATAAGTCTGTAGAATTCTCATAATACCCCTTTCCACCTGAGATGACAGAAAGGAAGGAAGAAAAAGGGCGTTCCATGATACAATCCCCATTCAATTACGGTTTGTCGTAAGTGTCCGAACGACAGTAATGACTAAAATTTCCGATTCTGTCTTATTAGGTTGCTTCTGTCTTATCATTGGCCGGGTTGTTAGGATACCTGCTACTTGTTAACTACACGCAAAAAGTGATTTGATGATTTTTCATTTTCGATTAGCAAATCACTGATAGGTCTTTAACTACAGGGGACAATTTCTAACAAAAGACTAACTGTGTTGGAGCATAGTGTAAGCAAAGTCGCACCTTAGACAGCAACAAAAAAACCAAAACGGTGTAAACATCCCCCTTTACAGGAGATGGATTTAGACCCATAGCCTAGACGAACTTATGCACTCTGTAAATCATATACCTGTCACTGTAAGGGGATCATGACCTGTTCTTTGCAATTAATTCTACAACATTTTGTCAGAGGGGAGATGTCCAGTTGTGCCAAATCTACTATAGCTACTATAGTATTATTCACCAAAGGTGACTTATGACGTTGGTCTTCTCTAGTGTTATCGCAATGTGCTTTATCAAAGGTCATGTTTCTCGTATAGTGAGCACACTATAGCTTCCCTATACTGTAGGACACAAGGGGATTTGTGTAAATTACAACTGGCAACAAGTCACCATCTCATTTTCTGACGCTGTAGACTCCGTAGCAGACACTTTACCCTAGGTGTGCATACAGGCAGTTTCTCTGTTGCCTCCCTCTTTTGTCTGTTAATGTAGAACTCTTTAACACGACAAACATTAACCTGCGGGTGAAGAATGAGTTTTATGCATTGTCTCGTCTTGGCAAAGAGGATTTTGCCGTTGGCATCACTCTACCTTCATGTCTTTTCAATCATGTGCACCGCATTTCTTGAACAGTACTTGTATATGCATATATCACTTCGGCAGATGAGTGTATTGTTAACCTTTCACAATAAAACATTGACCTTTGTCTGTGATTTGTTGTATGTTCTGCTCTTTGTCTCTTTCAATCTTTTCATCGTTGTCTCGATCTTTGCTCAATGTATGTCTGTCTCTTTCCTTTCTATTTATTTCACTAAATTCTATCACTCTCTCTCGACTATACATTTCTATCTTCACTTCTCTCTCTTCTCTCCCATCTCTCTCCAATTCTCCTTTCATTCGTTAATAATGCATCTCCATGTTAGGAAAAAAATTATGTAATGCCTGCTCCCTTCATATTCTGTCACTTGTTGCATCATAATATAACCAGGTGAGACCTGATGAGCGATCGTTAAGCTGGGGCGCTAGGGGCATGTCCCTGGCAATAATATTAATCTTTAAAGAAAAGCTAAAAATTTTATTTCTATGTCATGGACACATTGATTTTGATTTGGAGGCATGTAATAATTATAAATGTAGGTCAAATTTGTGAAGATGTTCACGTTTTTGGCTACCTATTGATTGACGCTGTTACAATTTAAAAGTACAGAAATACATATTGTGTCTAAAACATAACCTACGTACTTCATGTCTATTGTATGCAGGTATTTGCTGTTCTAGGACATTTTAAATATGGGATTTTGGCCTTCCATTTTGATTTGAAGTTGAATTAATGTTAAAGTTCATACCACTTGTTAATAGGATCCTATAGTAGATCGAGTAAAACTCCATAGTTTGATAATAAGGGTTAGAATAGATACTTATCATTGATGCAATTGCCATCCTGGAATTCTCAAAATGCTCAAGGTATGCCAGGTGAGCACCCGGCACCCGGCAGATTCTTATTCTACACACCTAATCTATCATTTTCAGCAAAAAAATTGTCCATACTCAACTGTACAGGTCACATGACATTCTCTCTGACTATCCTATGTCAGTTGGTAAGCGCTAGGCACTCGTTTAAGAAAGTTTGTAAATGGTTCTAGCCTTACAATTATTTTAAATTTTCTGTTGAGCAGCGAGCTGGAATTAACCACACATTTGTATGCTATTGTTATAAATACCCCCCCCCCATTAATTAAATAGTGATTAGCTTTTTTGCTTATTAACAGCTGCCAATAATATTTATAAATATTCCTTAAAAAGTGGATTATCACAAGCAGGTCGGGAGTGTAACAGCATATAGGAATATAGGCTTATTTAATGCTGCAAATTGTATTGGCAATGAATTCGACTATGATTAATTTATGTTAAGATGTCATGTAACGCAAAGTT
The DNA here is from genome assembly GCA_023653785.1 of Ophioderma brevispina. Taxonomy (NCBI): domain Eukaryota; kingdom Metazoa; phylum Echinodermata; class Ophiuroidea; order Amphilepidida; family Ophiodermatidae; genus Ophioderma; species Ophioderma brevispina. The sequence goes on along the minus strand of JAMKCH010004367.1, from coordinate 34,368 downwards.
CAGGGGCAGGCCCGTAGCCCGGGATTTTTTTCTGGGGGGGTGTGGAGTTTTCCAAAATTGGACCTTTTTCCCAAAATGTGACCTTTTCACAATAGAGGTGTAAACTTGGCAAAAGTGGCTTTTGCCAAAATTTTGCCTTTTTTGACCAAAAAAAGCCTAAAACCCGTATTTTTCTGAGCTCGCTTCGCTGCCACACATCCTTTTTGCAGACCTTTTTGAATGTGAGCGATTTGGGTGGTACATGCAATCCCGACACCCACCTGCTACGGCCCTGGTTCAGTCAGGCTCAACCACTACTCAGTGCTACCGACCAGCCATTGACTTCAAGCTTTTCTTTCCAGACTAAAATGGCTGAAGTCTAAATATAGATAAATATTTTAAAATTTAAGCATCTAAAATCACATAATGATTTTAAAATGATTGAAACAATTATTTCTATATTGGTACATGCCTTGGGAAAATTTACCTCATTACCAGGGGGTGGATCCGATTTCTCATAGAGGAGGTACAAAATTTCCGGCTAGCTGCGATCCCCGGTAGAACCCATATTTTTTTTAATCGGTTCAAATTGCGCCACACAGGTGAATTACGGTGCCCACACAACTGTACTGTCATTCTTCAAGATTACAGGGTGCAATGTGGTAAAGCATTTTTAAAGATCTACAGTGCGTGCTGCACCCTGTGCGGCGTCGGGCACCCTGTGTTTTGAAAAAATAGGGGGCGCCCCACTAAGTCCGCCCCTGAATACCTCATTGTATTTACAAAATTGTGAGGCTCTATGATTTAGTATTCATGATGTAAACATCGTAGGAAAGTCATTTTGATTGGTTAATCAGTTTACCATCAATTAAAAGCAGTTAGACTCTGACCCTGTCTAGACCCGAAATTGAATAGTCTTTGAAATAGTACAGCAGTATTCACAGCCCTGCAAAAAGTCTACTGTCTGTTCAGTGAACTTAGAAATTCTGTATAGATTGTTGTGAAGTCTATTCAAAATTCAGAAAAGTCTTGAAAAGGTTACTAAATTTGCCATAGATCTAAAGTTTTTTTTTTCAAAGTTTGGAGCACACAAAAACATAAAATAGCCAAATTCGTTAATTTTGGTCCTTTTTAAAATGATCCGAGCCATGCAACAAACTAGGCCCATATGACTTTATGCAAAAGAGTGCACAAAATATTTTGATTGTTTCTGGGCAACATTGACCTGCTGATTCCAGATCTTGATGATGCGATTTTTGTACGGGCCAATTTTGGGTAAAATCAATCGATTAGCAGGCAGCAACTCCCTGACAGCACGGCAACAAAAACAGGTGAAAGTCATGGCGGCCAACACTGGAAATTTTTCGATTTCAGACCATAAATGAGGAACAACTTAATAAGTAATAAACGGTGCTGCAACTAGCGTCACAATCTTACAACAGTATTAAGAATTCAAAGGAGAGAATGTGACTGTGAAGAGTTTGGCTACTGACCAGGGAAGTTAATTTGGAAGGCATGACTAGTCTTTACCAGTTAATCGAGTTTCTTTTCAGTTGGATTCTCAAAGCATACTAATGATAAAATTGAATGAATCTTCCCGTCATAATACTTAAAAATATTGATCTCACTCACTATAGTTTTAAAATATTGTGCTCGCTGCGCCTCGCAAAATATTTGTTAAAAAACCCATCGCTCAACAATCTCTTTGTGTTTCATGCCAATTCCATCCTTATCAAATTTGGGCAATATATACAACATGGGAACCTTCATATAATAAAGGCAAGGGTCACTTGCAAAGATCAAAGGTCATCTGAGTCAAGGTAAAAATTCTGAGTGAATGAAAGTTGTTATACAGGTGTAGGTAGACCTTTTCAAATGACCCTATGATTTCTAAAAAAAAACCTTTAAGGGAGATGGTCCAATTTTTAAGTACATCTAAGTTTTCATTGTGACAGAAGGGCCTTCATCCAAAACCCCATCTGTAAAGTTTTTGCGCCAATATTTCAATGCATTTTCTTTTTCAAATTTGTTTAGAACTGTGATTTTTGTGAGCCCCATAGAGTACTCATTAAAACTAAGATTGAAAAAAAAAAAAAAAAAAAAAAAAACTCAACCAAAATGGATAACCCTTTCACTCATAACCCAACCGAAACATCCTTTAGCCCTAAGATCTTACAGGGTAAATAGAAAACAGTTAGCTTTCTGTGATACCCGGAAAATTTTTTTTTTTTGGACCACTTCCGTAAAATCTGGGTTCTGGGGACAAGGGTAGTTAGCGATCGGGCCATGACCGCTTAATAAAATAACCTGGTGAATCCTTTCACATGTAAGAGTTGAATGCTGGGACGCATGTAGGACCAGGCATAATCCTGGTGAAATGTTTAACTCTTCAAAGACAGTTTGTTTTCACTCAAGAATGTCCATGAAAAAATGTATTGCTTCTACATGCGGCTTGGTGAAGGAATTCACTCTATATTGGGTCCTTTGGTGAATTCAAGATAACAGCGCATCATCACAAGTGCTGATAACGCTGACATAGAAAGGTTACTCACAAACATTTTGACAACAACTCTTGTCAAATATTTATGTAGTGTTTGATCATTTTATAAGGATAACAGTGCAATTTTTTTTTAGTGTTTTGTCTGTGGTTGTGTGAGGACGTCTGTGTGTGTGGTTGTACGTGCCTATAATGATAATTCTTAGTGTTTCATTTTGAAGTAAACAGAAATTTTTAGAAAGCATATTTGCTGCTTTGGCTTAGCAAGCATTTCCAATCTTTAAGATTTAAATCAATCTCACCTGAGTGAATTCAGGATAAACCTGTGAAAATATGCTTTTGTGTTTGTGATACCTTCACATCTTCTGTAATATTTAGGTCAAAGTGAGATTTCAGTCAATCATCTGAAAAAGATGAAAAACAAATTTTCACAACACATGCAATGTGTGTGTGGTGGGCTTATTTATACTGCAATGCACACCATTTTACGCCCCCATAGAAACTGTACTGCTGGCACACAGCGCACCTATTCCGTTTCCGCCCGCATTGCTAATTGGCCTCTATCTTAGACAAATGCACTAGTCTTTGACTTCCCTAGCAGTCAAGCGCTGTGTAAAAGGCTCTGCGATTAGCTTGAACAAGGATGAAAAAACGGTTTTGCGGTACCTTGAATATCGCGAAAATCAAACGAATCAGTGGTCGAATCTGATGTTCGAAATGGGTTTCCTGAACGAAAAGAACCGAAAATTAAAAAATAAAAAATTTAATTATATCACAAAAAATTAGCCACCAATTAGCTTACTAGTTGTTGTAAGCCTGGTGTGTGGCATGACTTGATATAGCAGCAATTGAGAATTTGAGCCAGCTGAAGAGGTAAGAAAATTGCTTGTATGGATTGTATTTTCCGTTTTTTCAGTCTTTTTTTCCAAAAATAACCTATATTAATAAACGTAGTAAGTCAGCTAACTAGACAATTTAGTTGGGAATATTTGGTGCGTAAATCGTTACGAAGGCCAAGTTTTTGCGCAATCTCCAGTGTACGGCAATGTACAAAAAATCAAATCAACTCTATCTTACAGAGTTTCCCAGTCCCCACCCTACAGCCTACGGCGGTCCGGAAGTAAGTAGTTTGTGTCACAGACTTCAAAAGATATTATTCTAAATTCGTACTACTTCTGGGCGAGAGATTAACGTATATCAGTCCCGTCATAGCGAATGCATCAAATGAAACTAAATCGCAATATCTCCGGAATACGAAGGGGTTCTATGGAGAATTTTGCATCAGAGGGTCTGTTCCTTTTTTTTGTTTTCAATAGGCCTATTATCGTAATTTGGGTCTGAACCTATAAAACCCAGCGAGAAAATTGAACTTTTGTGTCGGGTAACGTCGGTGCTCGCCAACACTGACAAGTGAACACACAGTCGCTACGGGCCGCATTCCCCTTTTCTCCCGCCCAATGCTTTTTGTGATTATTCAGTCTTGAGAATTTCAAAACGCCTTGTTTACCAATTTACGCTTTTCATTTTTAGAAACAGGAAACGACTTACCGAACCCGCCGTCAATTCAGCCGATAATGACGTGGTTGATAAACTCCCTAGGGCAGTGAAATTTGCCAAGTTTGCCAGATTCACAATGGGTGGCCGCTGTGTGTCAAGACAGACATGTAAACTAGTTGATGGGTGGGTTGGATGGGCGGGGCGGGCGGTGGATGGATGGATGGGCAGCAAAGCATAATCCACCATCGTATCCAGACCTGGCTTTTTGAGGGAGCCCCATGGTCGGAAGGACCTCTAATAGCTGAAAATAGGCTGATTTTACATGTTTGGGGATGAACAACGCACACTGGGGGGGGGGTGTGCGCCCCAAAGCACCTCCCAGATACGCCACTGCATTATACATTCCTTCAGACTCACCAATTCCAAACTTTGGAAACTTGCACCTTGATATAACATGATGTCATGTGCTTATACTTTTTGGACAGGTTTATGAATATTACTGAGCTCATTTGCATGTTTTTAAAAGTAATTCATTAATCCACTTTGCAGACTAACTGAATTAGTACCAATGAACTTCTAACAACGTGGCAATGGTGATAGAACATAAGGTCTGTGCTGTGCCTGCATACTTTTTGGACCGATTATAATCTTAATGACTTATTTGCATATTTTCATTAAAATGTGATTAAACACCAGTTGTGGGGTCATCTTAATTATGCACTGCATGATTCTTATTGTATTTTGCAAGACATTTTACCCTTTATCTCAAAACAAGCTTGGTCTCAATGACCTTTTGATTGACACATTGCATATATGTGATTTAATGTGGTGAATGTATTATCCATATGTACACATGCATGTGTGTCTGCATGTATGTCTGTGACTGTTATTAACTATCCTGACAAAATACAACTACCTATAAACTTTAAACTATGACTTCTGATGTTGTATAGTTTGCAGCAAGTTATCTGCATTAAATGTTATTTAATGAACTAATTTGCATATCAACAAACATTAATTCACTGTACCAACAAAACACAATTACCCATGAATTTTAAACTTTGTAGGGTGGTAGACCATGATGACTTCTGGTGGTGTATAGTTTTGTAGCAAGATATCTGAATATGAATATTAATGAGTTCATTTGCATACCAACAAAACACAATTACCCATGAATTTTAAATTTTGTAGGGTGGTAGACCATGATGACTTCTGGTGGTGTATAGTTTTGTAGCAAGATATCTGAATATGAATATTAATGAGTTCATTTGCATGTCAACAAAACACAATTACCCATGAATTTTAAACTTGGTAGGGTGGTAGACCATGATGACTTCTGGTAGTGTGCAGTTTGTGTCTAGTTATTTACATGTTTATGAATACTAATGAGCTAATTTGTATAAAAATAAAACTGTAGGGTCACCCTAATTATGAAACCACTATTGTTTCCAAATTAAATTTTAATAGGCATTTACAACAGGAGCTGTCACTTAATTTTTTTATTGCTGAGTTATTTTTTTAATGACATGGCTTGTCACCTATCTTCGTTTCTGTGTTGAAATTGTACATTTCTATTCTGAATTATTCCAACTCAAAAAACAAGATGTCGCTTACACAAGTGGATAATTGATGGTACCCATGCATTATCATTTGAAAAGAGCACAACCATGGTATATGGATCTGTAAGAACAGTGGCTGAATTGAAATTAATAAATGTTGATCAATCACAATTTTGATGATATGTGATGCGATCTGGAAAACCCTTCACATGGTGAAAAATTTATCTTTTGAGTTTTGACTATCATTGCAAAGTTTGAAATAGAAGTTTCTATAACTTTTTACTTCTTATATGATACACTTATCAAAAGTTAATGCCCTTATAACAATCGTCAAAAAATAAAGTACACAACAATACACAATTTTAAGGTATTTCCTTTGTTTTATTTTTTTCAAAACTGCCTGTGCGACATGTGGCGGGTTTCCCAGATCACCTCACATAGCATATGACAGCAATGCCAGTTATCTTGTGACATGTCGTCCTTTTAAAGGTACAACTGTGTCATTAATCATTTCTCACTACTAACTGGAAGATGGCGATACAAGGCTATTAGATAATAATAATAATAAAAGTTATGCTATCTACTGTTATGTGTGAACGTTGAATTATTCATTAGGTTTATAATGAGTTGTATTATGGGTTGCTTGTAGCAAAATCCTCTTAGAGACAGCCCAACATTTCAAATCTCAAATTTACAATGCATTTGCCTAATTTACAATATGAATATTCATATCCTTTGTTATCCAATGGAATAACTGCAATACAAAGGGGGAAACAATAGTTCGGCCCTAATGTCCTAAAGGAGGACTAATAGTGGGTGAGCCAGGCATGTTGGTCGGTACACCTGGGGGGGGGCAAAGAGGCATTTATACCAGTTCTACCTCATACTATGACAGACACAAAAAATCTACTATGGCCATTCGAAAGGGGCCGCTTAGCGAGATGGGGGGGGGTGCAAAAGATTATCCAGGGGTCAAAATTTAAAAGTGGTCTAATGGGTTTGAATTGCATACCAACTTGTTTGTATGATCACAAGGGTTAAAAAATGTATAGATTGTGCTATCTCTGACTTAACCTAGGGATATTATAAGCTGAAAACCATTAATATAGGTAATTGTACTTGTACAACGACCGTGGACAAAACGTATCTCGTCAAATGTTTTCGATCTTACTGGTGCCAATGTCAGATCATTTTGAAAGTTTTCGAAATATCCATTTTGTTGTCCTAGGTCTTGCTCTTTTGTTTAACACTGCTTGTAAAAAGTGTGCAATGCCGAGATAAGAACGCCTGAAGACGTAAAATCCAAACCAAAGTGGCAGTTTTGGATGTTCTCATTGGTCCCGTGTGGACAAACGCAATGATGCGTGTGTATTAATTTTCAACAAAGGTTTCGGACTGAATGAGTGAGAAAGCCTACTTGCAGTATTGATTGTGGTCAGCATGTTCATGGTTTTGCATGCCCATTGGTTTTTGGTTTGGGGGTTTTATGTGTTTCAATGCGTTCTATCTCAGCCATTTTTTGCACGCCTTTTTACAAGCAAGGTGGTAAATGAAACGCAGACCAAGACAACACAATGTATATCTTGAAAGCTTTCAAAATTATCGGACTTGGCATAATACTGATCGACACTTCCTTTCTAAACCAATTAATTGTTTTGTTTTTAATATGCTCAAAGAGCATTTGGAATCATGTAGTAGTGTATCTTGTTCAGTGCACGCATAGGCGTGGTGCGGAGGAAACATGCACACCCCAGGGGTCTGAAAGAGTGAAAATGAGAATGCATTGAATAAGGCTCAATAGCCACAAAAAAAAAAAGTATTTTCTGGGGGACTCCAACCGGGACTCTGCCCCTGGACCCCTGCTGTTGTGGTATGATGGTCCCCAAATCAATCAATCCCAGGGATGCGGGATCCGGCTACATATGGTATTTGGGTTCACCGAGCTGGTTGGTAGCAATCATCTTCAATTGCTTTAATTTATCAAAACAAATTCTTGTTTCACTTTTTCATATTAGAAAGCGATGTACTAAAATTAAAGCATTATTAATTTTAGTTTCTTTTCTCATTCCTTTCTTTGCAGATTTAATGCTAGTCTACCAGCTTTTATAGATGAAAAGTTTTTGCAACACCTTCCACATATATTAATTACCAGCCACTTTTGGGTTTGCTAATTCAGGTAAGTTCATTCCTGTACTACAGGCAAAATTAGTAATTAAAAGATGGGATTTGTTGTTTAATATTTTGAGTAGTGGATGCCGGAGCGGCCTGTATCCACTCGATTACAATATTGGACTGCATGATATTAAATAGGCAAACACAAATCCTCTCTTTTTTGTCATTTGTTTTTAATCACCAAAAAGATTGTACATTTCAATAGCCAAAAAGGATTTTATAGCCCAAATGTTGCCTGGCAGACATCTAAACACCCCTTCTATAAATAATATGTTACATGCAGGGGAATAATGAGCTAGCTAATGTAAGCTAATCTGGTTTACTTGCCCACAAAGGGCGCATCGGCTTTGGAAATGCTCATGTGGTTATGCTTATGTGTATGTATATGGACCCTATTGATATAGAGGTATGACTTCCTCATTAAGGTGGTTGTATGGAGTGTAAGGTGTGAAAGTTATAGTAGACGAGGAAGGCAAAGGCAACTTTAGCTAATTATATCTCCACTTAAAAAACTGGCTGATTAGGAAACAGGGATGCATGTCGATCCCATAATGCACTCTGATGGGAATTGACACCATAAACAGTTTGGGCCCGGGTAGGTTCTGTTTACGATGACATTGTAGTCTATTTTTGAGATGGCTTTTGTGAACTCATGAGCATGAAAAGATGGTATCTGTGTCTTTGTTTGACATTGAAAACTTGGTACCCTGAAATCATTGGGATAGTTTCTCAAGCCTTTGTTATGCTCTTACAACATCATATAGGCCTTTGATCAAAACAGTAAAAGTCATGGGATTGGTTTAAAGGTGCTTTCCAATTGATTTATACCCCATTCCCCTTATATATCTCCGTAAATCTAAATTAGTTTTTAATGACAAATTTCAGGCTTGTTTTGAGGCATTGAACATATTTTTCAGATGTTACATGCAAACAATGGTGGGGGGCACTAGATTCAAGGTGGATATGATGCGTGAACAAGAAACACATAAAAGGGTATTTTCCCACAGGCGAGGTACACGCAGAAAGTGATGTACGTTTTTAGGGTATGCAATACTCATATTAAGCAGAGAACCAAACTCATCAAAATATTGTAAAGCAAAGCAAGGGATAATTAAAGATTATATTAGATTATATTAACGAAAATGCATTTGCCTCTTAAAGGGCATATTCTGATCCGCAAGTAGTATCGGTTTTGATTATCAAAATGAAAGACTGATTTTTTTCTCATTGTGTCCTGCAATTTCATCCTTCAAATCTAGTTACCATTCCAACTAGAGACTAAAAAATTGCATTTAAGAAATGGGCCTTGCAATAGCATTTTGCTGACAATCAAAAACCTGCAATTGTTTCCCACGCACTTGGTGGGAGGATGCCACGCACAGGCTCTCATATCAAGTAGAGAACACAATGGACTTTAATCGGAAGAAAGAAGAACCTTTAATTTCCAAAAAGATGGTGGTACTTGTTGATGTGAATGTGTCACAAACTAAAACACTGCCCTGTTTTGAGACAGGTTTCCACCGCCAGCTTGAACATGTGAGTTGATTGTATTTCTACAGAGCTGAATGTACCTTCCAGCCAAAGCATGTCTACAGAAATTAACAAGGTTTATTGGTCTTGGCAAAATGAAGTAGTGCGTGAGTAGTCGGAGGAAAGTGTGGGCACAGGGTGGAAAGGCCAATAGTAAGACTTTTTCTATTGATCGTTTTTTCAATGATGACCTAAGCAAATAATTTCTGGAGGCAGGAGTGTGCAACAACCCCTTTCGTGCAGTGCATTTTCTAGGAAACAAATCATATCGCGCCGTATCACCTCTCAAAATTCATTCAAATAGGCATTAATTGATGCAATTAGATCAGTTTTTTAAAGCAAAAGGAATCTTTGGAGGGTTATGACGTGAGTGATCACAACATTACACCAAACCATATGGCCACCCTAAAGCCCAAAATGCCCCGAAATTATTCAATTGACCATAAATCCTAAGGTATTTGTTGATGGAGGCATAATTCGCGCTCTATACCCAGTAGGAATGCATAGCTGACATTCCAAGTGTGTTACAAGCTTACCGATCAAGGATGGCAGTCAATATGACTGCCTTTTAAGATATTTAAAACCTACAATTGTCAGTTATTCATATATATTGGACGTCATTTTGAATTTTTTTAAGCATGTTGTCAAAACAAAAGTATACCAGTACGAGTTATTAGTCCAAGACATACATCTCATACTTTAATTAACTTAATATAATTTGGGTGGTTTAAACTAAATAGTCATAAGATGTATATCGTAATTTATAGGTAATAAGGTAGCCACATTGGCCCACAATCTTAACATTTTTGCATGTTAAAGAAAAAGAAAATTCCAGATAAGAATGCAAATGCTTCAAATTATTATCCCATACCTTAATTTACACCTTTATAATAATAATTAGTTGATGTAACTGATATAATAACATATACTGAAGGTTTTACTATTTTCACAAGGCGGCTGTATTGGCTGCCATCTTAATTTTAAAAATGTCCATTTACAGAGAAATGCCAGTTAAGGGTTTCTGGTGATCTAATACATGTATCTCATCAGTCTAAAGCAATAAAGCATGCATATCGACACTGGAATCAAGCCTCTAAACTGCAAAATGTGCAGAACACGTGACGTGTCCTGATGCGTTGGAAAATGCATTCTAGTGGTGCTAAAATAACACTTGCCGAGTGTGAACATTGAAACAGATTTTGAACACTTGCAGAACACTTTTTAGGTGTTCAGTAGGTATTCAGAGGTAAATAGGTATAATGGAGGAGTTAAGATCATGTTCATGATTCTGAGAGCATATTTGAATTTGAAAGCCTATTGGATTTTTGTGGCAAATGTATGATATAAACGTAATTACCAACACTTTCTAGTGGCTTAGAACACCGGAGTACACCGGAAATATTTGTCTCTATCGGAAATAACTTAAGGATTTTTAGTGATTTTGGAAATGGTAGCAGCCATATTGGATTTTAAAAAATGGCACTGTAACAAATTTTGCACACCCTCCAAAAATATTGGCTTAGGTCCTAATGAAACTATTATCTATTCCAATGAAAAGTTCTTGTACTCCATTTCCATACTTCAGGCTGTGTGCCAAGACTTCCACCCGCCTATATATAATCCATGATTACTTGATAGAATAACCCAATTTGGGAAGGAAGTTAGATTCTGTTGACCAAAATAAACAAGCAGATGTGCAGGAACTGGTTTAAAATCATTAGCATTGTCACAATGCGTCCACTACATCGATGTTAGCTAACAGCGACATAAAGTTTTAATCTGAAACATGTGACAATACGTCACGCGACAATTCCGCCACGTTTAGTTAGCAGCCGAAGTCGGGCATGGACCCCTGCTGTGCGGCATGGCACAAAACTGGTTGTATCGAATTTGTAAACCAAATAAAAAAAAATGGTGTGAATGAGAGAGAAAGCAATTTTGCCCGCTTTTATATTGCTTATTAGGATCAGATTCTCGTCCTACACTTGTCATGATGACATTTTTATGCTCTTAATCCCAGTTGTGGTAAGGGCCATCATCAAAGAGGGTATTGGCCAAAGAGGAAGCCAGAAGAGCATGTTATGAAGGTCATGAGGCCATGCCTAAACAGCGAATTGTGGTTAGTGCCGTCAACAAGTCCACTACAGAGTTGGACGTTGTAGTGCACTAACCATAAGGATTTCTTTGGTTAGTAACCATTGTTTTTGTGTCGTCTGCAAGAATTGCAAAAGGCACATTGGGGATTACTCTGGTCGTATACTGTGTGTGTGTCTGTGGTTATAATGTCCTAACCCTTAATATATGACATGCCGTAGAGTCCATAGGGGCTACGATGGTGTAACTGGTGGAAAGGAGGAGTGGGGGGTGGGGTGACATGTGGTGACCTCATGTGACCTTTGGCCCACATTCACAAACAGCTACGGCAGATGACACTCGCAGTCTGGTGGACCGCGATGTATTTTTTTGTGGGTCGGATTTAAATATCTAAAACAAGTCTTGCCTGTTTGAGAACTAGAGTATGCTCAGTCTTAGATTGGCCTGGGTTTGCAAAGTGTTTTTCATTACCAAACAAATTCAAAAACCAGTCCTGGTACTCAGCTAGGTTGTGTATTTGTACAGGTCTGGTCCCAGATATGGTATCCATTTGAACAGATCTGGTCTTGGATGGGCTTCCATTTCATCCATTGTTTATGTATTTGGTTGGTTAGTTTGGATGTTGCAACATGTGCTGATTAAGCTGCTGCCTCAAAGTTGTATTGTTTCTGTTTGATAGTTTGTTGTATGTCTGTGGCAATTTATGAAATGAGATTATTATCAATAAAGAGAATAAGTGGATTGCAGGATTCCAGTCTGCACCTGTTGTCTGCAATAGACATTGTGTTAAACAAAAAATTCCCAGATGTGCTCAACTCACAATGTATTGTATACATTAATTCTGGTAGATAGAAATCTGTCATTGTTGCGATGAAATAAGAGCCCAGATGTGCTTAAAGGGATTAGCAGCGATAATGCAAGAAAATAAAAAAAATTTGAAATGCATTTTTTAAACTTATAAATCAGGGATAAGTGTGTACAATTCCATATAAATTTGCCAAATAGTGAAAAATTAAGTATTCAAGGAAATTTGTCATACTGTCTCCTGCAAAAAGACATCCGACAGCAATAGTGTCTCAAAGTGTATACCGAACAAAGATAAATAATGTTTGAGTTTGAGGTCAAACTGTACAGGCTGTGATGCACGATATGCTTAAAATCTGGGTTATTCACAGGGAAAAGTGTTTTGTTCTCAAGTTGGAATTTTGATATGCACGTTTAGAAATTACAGAATCATATAAAAAGTACTACCTTGTCTTTAATACACAGATTTCAAGGTAACCACTTGCAGATTATGTTAGCACATCCATGCCAGGAACAAAAATAGGAATTTTGTTGATTTTTTCAATGTTTTGGATCAGCAAATCGCTGCTTATCCCTTTAACTCATTGTATTGTTTACGTCAATGTGATGAGAAAATGAGGAAGCATTGTATAACAACACTGTAATAAGTGTAACACAAAATGTTTGTGATACTGGATTTTGTAATTTGAGATAAACTTCAATTACTTCATCTGACAAATGGATGTGAATTTTTAACTTGTAATAATGCTTGGAGATGAATAAATAATGGCATTTTGGAGACAAGTTTCAAAGTCTGATGGAGCACAGAAAGCTGCAGAAGGTCAACATCCATTGCATTCAATGGGGCTTGACCTTGTTTTCCCTCTACTTAGTTGAGTAAGCATTTGAGACACTGAAAACTATTCCTTATTTTGATCATATGAGCTCCACCAATAATTTGCACCATTTTTATCCCAATTGGAGTAACTTTAAAATTTGACCCCTGTACAACTGAAATTGACCCTTTTTATTGATATTTGCTGTTTTTAGCCTATAACTCTGAAACTTTAGGCTTTATATCGTACAAAACTATACCTTTTCTGAATCCTTCTGTTAGAAAAATAATGTGGTATACTATTCAACACGATTGGATCAATTTAAAGATTTGACCCCTGTACAAATTTGTCTTGGCCCCCTCCCTTAAGGCACCATTTGTAGCACTTAAGAATCACGTTTCAGGGGTCCCTGTCAGGCTGGCTTCTAATCACTCAAACCTTTGTACTCGAGATGTGTTCCAGATGAGCTCCCAGGCTAAAATATTCATAAATGGGTCTGCCTTTCTGAACTGATTTTACACAATGTGTACTTCAAGAAATGTTAAATTTACCAGCAATAGCAATGTCAACTAATATTCAAAGGAAATAACTGGATATATCTTACTATTTTGGTTTAATTTTTTTAATGTGATTTTTTTTCTGACCTAGTAGATGTGGTGGCTCATTCTGGCATCTAGTTATGTAACAGGATTAAATTTGCTCAACTATGACCGGCATAATCTGAAGACTGCATATATGCATGCCTGTAGGGCACTAAAACTTGCTGGACAACGACCTTTGTCGGTCTCGCCATGATATTTTTTTTCATTTACATGGGTAATGGCTCCTGCATGCCCTTCTACATGTTGTCATGTGAATGCAACAAGGTCATAAGTGCAATAGCTGCCATTTGTCAGAAATCCCCATCAAACATACTATTATGCCAAGTCTTGGTAGTGGCTCTTGAAATGGTTCTTAAGGTGGCTGAACACTAAGAATCATTTCAAGAGCTATTGACTCAAGCAAATATAATTGAGGTTATCCTAAACATGGCAGCAAACGATGTATCACATGGCAGCTATTGCATTTATCTTGCAATTACACGATGATGTATATTGGTCATCAGAATTGTGCCACCTCTACTTAAATTGTTCAAAAAATAAGCAATAATTTGCATAGGGTCAGCATGATAATAAAAAGATTAGGAAGTTCATTGACTTGTTATATAAGAGACAGTTATTTGCCATAGGCCCTCATTTAAATCAAACTGAACCTGTCTGAATTTCAAGGAGAAAATCCATGTTGCATAAAAAACTACCAAATTTGCATATAAGACAAGAAAAAAGAGTTATTTGTTCTCAGGAAATCACTGCTTATTGCTTTAACTTAACTCAAACAAATTGCTGCCTATGTAGTTACAAACACACTCTAGCTGTAAATTGAGCAAAGAAATTGTGTAAGTACATATGCACATATTTGTATGTGTAGGATATATCCTGGGGATATATGTGGCTGCATTGCCAAGGGTTTAATATGCACATCAAGGATTTCAAAAAGCTTCCGAAAATTACCACATTTCAGGAGCCATCTCAAAAATGCAGAGAGGAGGCATTTAAGTGAGTTTGTCTTGATTGCAAAAAGCAAGTGCCAGTTATCAAGAAATTTGTTACATTGTTGAATTCAGTGAATAAATGTAAGAAAATCTTGTGCAGGAATTTAGTCCTCAGCTAAAATCTTCAGAAAAAGTGAAATTTATTTTTCTGTCATGTGGCATGTAGTATCGTTTCTGTAGTAGTATGTCCTACCAAATAATATACTGGGGGTGCACTGATGTGGTTTTGTTTTTCTTCAAATAAATGGAAAATTTAAATTAGCCTGTTTAAAGGAACACTTTTTAGGCACTATCAGTGATTTGCTAAATCGGAAACTCGAAAAAATCATCAAAATGATTTTTGAATTTCTGTAACAAAATTATTAGGTATCCTGCATACCCGTCAAGGGCTAAAAGACTGAAAGCAACTTAATAAGGACAATCATACATTTCGGTCATTACTGTCCGTACGGACGCTTACTCTGCAACCCTGTATTGAATGGAGGTTCATATCTTCGACACGTACTACTTGTTTTCTTCCTTTTTCTGTTAAGGTTTCAGTTGCAAAAATAACTTATGAAATTTTACAGACTTCTCCTTCAATTATAAGCTATTTCTGCAAATTTCAGTATTTTGAATCTTTCGGGTGAATCACTAATAGTGTCTTTAAACTGCTCTATAATGTACACGGTGTACCGTGGTTGTCTAATATACTGCATACACGTGCCATAGTGCCTATTCCTTGTGAGCCTCATTGTGATGCTTAAAGAGTCCTATGTGCTATCCCATGTTGCCCTGTCTAAGACCACTCAAGCAGTGCCTGCACTATATGGGGCTATGTGTAAAATTACCAATGTGTCACGGACAAGTGGCGAGTAAAAATGTCTTATATTCTGGTCCATTTTTGCCAATTGATAACATTTGAAAATGTGAATGGTGTGAAATTGATCATTTATCCGTCATAGCATTTGAATAATATTAAATATTCCTTACATCATAGTGAGACCCACTCAATTCTAGAATGTAACAGGGCCATTCCAGCCAAAAGACAGCTATTGAAATAATTAGGAGACAGGCAGTAGACATT
Organism: Ophioderma brevispina; assembly: GCA_023653785.1. NCBI lineage: Eukaryota > Metazoa > Echinodermata > Ophiuroidea > Amphilepidida > Ophiodermatidae > Ophioderma > Ophioderma brevispina. Next base: position 18,764 of record JAMKCH010004367.1, on the reverse strand, counting down.
GTCCCAGGGGGATTCGTAATCTGAGAATATGATAGCTTTGTGTACGGTGGGGTAATTAAAATGTCCATGCTGATGATTTTAAATCGAGTTTCTATACTGAATGCTCAAACAAAATTGCATTGACAAATTGAATAAGGAAACACAAGCATACAAAGTGTAAAATAAATGAAGAAAGCAATAGAAAAACAGATAAGACTATGAGAAAGAGATAGAAATACTCATTTATGGTCTATCTGAATTTCGTGTCACTTCATGCATATTTCGAGGGTAATGGTTTCATTTGTAGGATTGGTGTTGATAACCGAAATTTAGTGTAGTGGTGTAGCTACTTGTATTATAATGGTCCACATCCGTGTATGAATGATTAATGCTTATCACTTTTTTATATGTATAATACTTTACTAGTATCATTGGAAAGCGCTTGTATTAAAGGCTTACTTCCAGAGATTCCCGAGCAGGGCGCCATCAATTTTCCAAGAAATTGTGTTTTTTGCATGTAAGTACTGCTGTTCCATATACTAATCAATCACGGTGTGGAAATAGCCTAAGCTCTAATCAAAGCCCTTCATATAGAAAATCACAACTTTGTTAATAAAATTCCGGTTCCCCAGAATCTTGTACCACCCTATGCCTGTTAATCCTACACATAAATTTTTACTGCAATCAAAACGAAAAATCCGATTCGTCTCAAACTTTGGAATTGAGCATTTTAAGTGACTATCTTTAGTGCTAGTTGACTATTTTTCCTTAATACACGAAAAAGTTACATTTCAAAATCTCCGAGTCAGCTTTTAACTTACTTGAAAATGATATATTGAGAACCATGTCCTGTTATATGTTGAGAAATTCAACCAGGAAGTTAATATCCGACAAAATTTGCCCACCAGAAATAATACATAAATAAATAAAATATTTAGATTGTCCCTAATTTTATGCTATTATATACATATTCCAAGGCTGCCATCCGATGGGATGTCAATGGAATTTTAAAGGGTCCTGCCTACTTTCTTTGCATAATTTGTTGTCTTTTTTTGTGAGGAAAACTGGAAACGGGCTGTAATCTACTCACACAAGACATCCTCAACCATCAGTGGGGAGAGATCTTCATCTACCACTGTTTCCTACCCTGGGCCCTTAATAATGGGTCGCACTTAGCTAACTTTGGAGAAAAAGCATATACAAAACTAATTTGAGTAATTCCTGAAAGGATCATGAAAACTAAGGTGCTCCTCCTCCTCCAAATAAGGACCGCTATTTAAACCTTAAGTTTACTGAATGTTCAATTAAAAACAACCTGATTGTTTCACCAGTGGAACAGTTGAATTGGACTCAATGTTGCTTAGGAGACAATGTTTGTGTCGCCCCTCATATTCATTTAGGAATGGGGGTCTTGGCAAAAAGGTTGGGAACCCAGATCCTAACACTTTCTCCTGTTGGAATTTGAGACTTGGTTTGCTTCTTGAAACTGCTATATTGCATAGTACTGTAACAAGTTAAGTTTTGTGTGGTAAATTTTTTTATTTGGACTACTGTAAAAGGGGTGCCTTCAATCCTGCTATGTTCACCACTCACCTCATCAAATCTGAAATTTTTTGGTATTTCGAATTCTTGTATTTTGGGCTCATTTCATGTGTAAAATATTTTGGCTGAACTGTATCTCACATTATACACAGCTTGCCTTGTTAGGATTAACCCCCGGACTTGTGCAATAACCTCTTGCTAGTATTATACAACATTTACTGCTCACATGAAAAGCTATGTTTGTGTCAATGGCCTTTACTATGAAACATGTAACATTTGAGCACCTTTGATAGGATACAGACACTTTCCAGGAAGTTTCACATGCACTGGCTTTTCAGCCAGTAGCAGTCGCTTTAGTATCGTATCAAAACCCTAACCCAGCATTTTCCCAACCTGGGGTTATAATCCATAAAGAGGTCGTGGGTGAATGAGGAAGGGGTTGCAAAGTGAACTTTTAAACAATTTCAATTTTCATTTAAAAAAAGTATTAAAGAATTTACAAAAGCACCTTCCTCTGGTCAATTTACCAATGTTGTTTAAATTTGCCTATGTGTGAGGAACATTAGATTGTAGATTTAGGCACAATACCGAGTAACTGACAAGTGCGGGGAGAAAGTGCTGTAAAGTGTGGGGGTGGGGGGGGGAGGTCCTATGCTAATCATTTTAAAAAGGGCTCACAGGCAAGAAAGGTCAGAAAAACCTGCCCTAACCTAAATCAAGTGCAACTTCAAAATAGTAAAAATTTTGATGTCAATTTCATGTAGTAAATAGGGAATTGTTTTTTAAAATCTCAGAGTTGACCTTTAAAAGTAGGGAAATCCCCTTTGATGGCACCATCATGATTATCAATAAGTGGTTTAGCATTTCCAGGGCTGAAAGGGTCCATAGAGAGATCTGTGCATTTAGAAATAGTAAATTTGCAGACATCAATTCCAGTAGCTGTCTTTATTCATGGAATTTGATTCAAGCTTTGAATATGTCATCATAACTTTAGCTCTTGAAATAGTTCCGCAAGTGATTGTACCACCTGAGGGATCATCTCAACTTTTCAAAAGCCGGGTGATTCATTAGAAATAGAAAATGTGACCATCCATCATAATCAGGCCCTAAAATTGGTGCTCAAAATCAGGCAGTACTGGGTAGGTGTATGATACTGGTTACACAGGTTATGTCTGCTTCAAATAGAGGAATCAAACAGGTGTTCTGTACTGCAGTGCAATTCATAGACGCTTGATACAATTAAATCATGAGTTCGAGCCCCTGTGGTCACTGGGTCAACGTTTGTTGTCCCTGGCAAATTGCTTCTTCGCCAACCCAAGCGAAATCTGGGTAGCTTCTATGGGGAATTAAAAATCTAAAGTGCTGATAGGCTTGGGCACTTGTAAGGCATGTCTTAAAGCAGCCCACCTAATGATGCGAAATGATTGTGACTATTCTTGAAGGCGGCATAATAATTGGCAACAGTGCTTTGAGCCTGTTTATGGGGATTAAGCGCTATGTAAAAACTGTTTGCTATTATTATTTATGAAGAATACACATATTTTATTTTTATTTATTATACTTTCTCACTGGTTAAAATGTAACATACAAAATGTTACAGAATAGAAAGTCATTAAAATACAAAATTGCACTGGGATAACATAAAAAATATAATACAAAATTGCACAAATACCAGTGAACGGATGGGATGAACAGGCGACAAAGCACCTCTAAGACCACCCCACCTAGGAGGCCAAACCAAGATAAAGGGAGGGAGATAACAATGTCCTGATGTACAGCAGTGGCGGCGGCGCATTTTCAAGGTGTTGAGGCCAATTTGCTTCTAGTACTCAATGGTCTTGGATTACTTTGAAAATTGGACCAATTTACCAGACTTTGTTCCAAAATGGGGAGGGGGATTGTCCCACTTCTGAAAGTGGAGGTGCCATTGGCCCCCTGAACCTGAACCCCCATTCTAATTCTACCTCTGATGTAGAGCATACCCTGCTAGCTGCTGGCTGTTTATTAATTCAAAAATCTATTTAGAACAAGTAATGGAATGGGTAATATGTACCGTAATGTAATCCACAGAGGAGTAACAGGGGTCACTTGTCAGAGGAAGCAAATTCCTGATTTTGAGGCAGATTTTCTACAGAGGTGGTTTTGAGGCAGATTTTCCTGGTTAAAGGTGAAAAAATCCTGGTGAGCAGACAAAAAAGGGCTGATTTAGCATGATTTTTAGATTTTTCTTCCTGGTCAAAGCTCTCTAGGATGGCAACCTGCCCGCCTGCCTGTCACGCTACTGGACTAATCCATGCTTTATAAAATATTGTATTGAAGATATTTCAATCAAATAAGGAATTTCTTTGCTCAGAGTCATCAATTGTAATCCTGAGTGTATCTCAAATAATTTCAATTGCTGACATTAACCCTAGCACAACTACATCCTCACCAAAACTCACTGTTTTAATTGAGAAAAATGCCCAAGTCAGAAAGTAAGCGATGACGTCATATCAAACCAAGACTCATAATGGGCACAAATCGTTGGCCCGGGCCAGCTGACACACCGCCGTAGCGTGCTTCCCGGGTCATGGGGCCTGGGGCCCGAAGGGCCCTGGGTTCGAATCCCCCCCAATTTTGCGACTTTCGTTTTCCCTCGTCCCTCACTCCTTCAGTTTTCCTCCCGGAGTAGGCTATAAACCGATGTCGGATTAGGGTATGGCCCATCTGTGGTTGCAGTACCATACAAAGGTACTTGGAGATATTTTTCACATTAGTTTTGAGCTAATAATCTGGTGACAAGGAACCATGGGGTTTTCAAAACATTTGCTAACCACCTGACATTCAACATTTATTTGAAATGAAACTTTTGTCCCATTCCAATTTATGTTGTCTGCCACACAGTGGTATATTAAAATACCAATGGTTCAAGAGATTATTTATTCAAAAGTATTATTGGGATCATTGATGACAAATCCACAGCAGATGTAATGAATATCCACCTCAATGCTAACAAGATACAAAGTCCTGCCATCTAGAATTCAAAATATCACATTCTATTTTGAAATTTCCGCTTTGTTTTAGATTTATAATTTTAATTTCCTTCCACAGATTGATACACCTAAAAGAAGAACACATCCACATGTTTTTATTTTTATGCTGAGGGTGTTGGAGCATGTAAGCCTTAAATATGTAGTGTGAAAATGTCTCTGTCTACATGTTTATGTACATTAGTAACGGGTGTTTTCACAGTAAAAGTACCTAAAAATGTAACATTGTGGTCAAAAATTTCATGAAGCTGATAAATGGGATTTTTGGTAAATAACTGCTTTCTTGATTACTGTTCAATGGTGATCTATTGATAAAGGGATAAATTAATAAACATTTATTTTTATTTTTATTATCCCCCGGCTTGAAAAGCATAGGGGATATTTTGCATAGCGCGAATGTCCGTTAAACGATTTTTCACTTCTCCTCTTCGAAAGATTAAGTCCGATTTAAACCAGACTTAGTTGTCAAGGTGCAGTAGGGGTTCCTTCATATGTAGAATTTCAAAATGTCATCGACCAAGGTCAAAGGTCATCTGAGCTCATGTTTGTTTGCATGTGTGTAATGTATGGGTAATGTTTATGTCATGTGTGTAGGTGTGTGTAGGTGTGTGTGTTTTTTTTAAAATGTTTCGTTTTTTTTGTGTGTGTTCCAGTTTCTTCGTTTTTCACGTCTCTTTTGGAAAGTTTAAGTACGATTTAAACCAGCCTTGGGGTGAAGATGCAGTAGGGGGTCCTTCAAATGTGGATGATTGTCAAAAGGTCATAAGTCATCTGGTATAATTATTAATGGTCTGTTCCAAACTGCCATTTTCACGTGGGGATTGACGCAAGTTACTTGCAGCATTTTATACCTTATTTCTGAAAAGATCCGACAGTGGGTATTCTAAGGGAAATGTTAACGGTTGTGTAACATGACACCACTGTTATGAACTGCAGCTGTATCTGAAAAAGTAGAATGCCGTGTACATTACTAGAATTGCACCTGCGTTGCAACACTGTGCCATGTAGTACCTGATGAAATGGGAGCAATAGCTGATGTGTACTTAGAAAAATATTCGCATTGAATTCAAAAAAGTTGGACTTCAATGTGTAAATTCTGTTATGTCCAATCCTGAACTAAGATCTCATTCTTACACGGCAAATGGAACATTTTTGAAGTTCAAAAAGTTTGACCCACATGTTACGACCATGTACCATTATGTCAACTTGAACAAAATAGGAACACCCGGTGATGTTTTCATGTTAAGTAAGCCCATGTCATTTTCATTTTACAAACGAATGTTAAAAAATCATTAATATTCATGATTTTTAGAATCTCATACCTGAAATCTTAGAATTTTCCCCAAGAGTGAACATTTAGAGGATACATTTTTGTATAAAATAAATCGGTGGTTCACTACAAAAAAATTACTTCACTTTTATTCCTCTCCTTACTATTCCTGTAACATAATGTGAAAAGTTATATCATTAGTAATTCCACACCTTCAAAATTGGACAATGAATTTCTTTCTTTTCTCAAGCCTTTATGTGAAAAACAACCATATATCATCTGATTTAATACTTCAGGAAATTCTACAACTCTGGTGCTACATTCCCAACTCCAATGGTAAGATATACCCAACAATCTAAGTTTGGATAGCAGAGATTAAAGCTATTGGGTTTCCATGGGAAATTAGCTCCTGGTTCCCATGGAAGTTGTACCAACCAGAGGCTACCCTAGAACTTACCTTAACACTAACTTTTGGTTTAAAATAACATAAGATCAATGTTGTCCTTTATAAAAAACTTTTTGTTGCTACTTCCACATGAACTCATCTATGCCTCTGGGAGTGTTGCTTATTTTTACCTAGTAAAAACAAGTATTTAGGTAACCTTTAGTTCATCTCAAGCTGACTTTGTTCCACTGAAAGTATGTATTAGGGGCTATGCTTTTGTTACACTAACTTGGATAAGCAATTTGCTATTCTTTAAATAAACTTGGTATAAGCATTTGCTATATGCTGTTAAATAAACCTGGGATAAGCATTTGCTAATATCAAAATGAACTTGGAGCACTGACTTAAAACATTGAGCTTGTCACAACTTTTACAGAAAAATAGTCTAGTAGATCAAATAATCATGGAACCATATTTGTTGTTTACTTATGTGATTAATAATAGTGATTTTGGTGAGTCCAAATAGCCCTCTTTCTTGTTTATGTGAGAATATTCCTTTGGCATGGCATATGTCTGGCATTTTATATCACTTAGATTCAGTTTTTATATCATAAGAAACATTGTTTGTTATACACCCCTGTAGTTTGAAAAGAAAAAAGTACAACTTTATTACAAGATGATCAATTATGAACAGCTAAACCAGAATGACAAATTCTAGACTAATTGATTATCAGGTGGGACTGTAGAACCATTTTCAAGAAGCCAATGACCAAAGGACTTGGCATAATAGTTATGTTTGATATGAATTTTTGACAAATGCAGTATTGCACTTAACAAAACTTGCAATCAAATTACAAATCTATCATTCCACTTCCTTACTTAGCGCCCATGGTGTAACAGTTACAAAAAACGCAGTCTTTCTCATCTCACTAAAATCGCCTGAGCTGAGGCGAGAAAAAGCCAAGAAGATGTGATCCCCCCCCCCCCCCCTCCCCCCCCCCCCCCCCCCCCCCCCCCCCCCCCCCCCCCCCCCCTCACACCATCGACAAACATGTAGGGCACAAAATAGCTGGCTGGGCCAGCAAACACCCTAGTGCTTGCAATCCTATCATGGAGAACAGTTGTGTCCCGGGGTCCCTGGTTCGAATCACTGCCCCAAGATGTCCCTCTTTTTACCTTTTATCCCAGTACCCCTTCCCCTCCCTCCCGGGTTAAAACCAGAACATTGTTAAGGTTGGACTGGGGCGGTGGCCCCAGGAGCCTCCGGTTCGAATCCTGCCAAAGATGTCCCATCTTCTTACCTTTATCCCATTCTCCTCCTTCCTCCCAGGCTAAAAAAAACCAGAAAATTGTCGGGTTAATGCTCATTCTATCAAAATGGCAAAATAATATAGCATTTAATTCAAAGACAAAAAAAGCACATAGAAAAATCTGAGTGAGCTTTAAGATTCCCATTTCACAAGGCAGGAAAAAGTGATGTTTAGACTTTCAGCGCTTGCGTATAACCAAAGATCAATCACATGCAACAGTGAAGTGGACACTGAGTATATGTACGTCGGCACTTCATACTTACGATCAGACAATGTAAATGTAGAGTTTAGGGATGCGATTTCTATGACCCTAACATACGAGGGTCAGTTCAGGTTAAAGACACTATCGTGTTTCTAAAAAAAATGAAAAAAATATTTAAATTTTTTAGAATACTGAAAATAAAATCTATCAGAAAAACCTATGTTAAGTTTCATATGAAAACTTGGTAAGAGAACAAAATAAACGTAATAGCAGCAGCGTAGCAGTTCTTCCCTCGCTTTCCACCACTGAGGCCCAGGTTCGATCCCCGGCGTCTTATTTGGGTAAACAGATAGGTCAAGTCAGGTCAGGTTTTCCTTGAGGCTGCTATGGTATCCTGGTAACCAGTACTCCCTGTCCAGGGCCGAGTGTCGCGTAAACCCGTCACCCCATCAGATTTGTGATGAGGAGGGTAGAGGGTTACCCTGGAATGAAAAAGAAGATCTACCGACAAGGGCATCAGCTATGGAAGGCTAATGGCGGCCATCCAGCACACGCTGGCCTTGGCAGGGTGGGCGTGGTTGCCCAAAGGCTAGGCCCACCGCCGAAAAACTGTGATTGACGTCCGTGAGAGGGCAATCGGTCATTATCATTTGGCCCCAACTAAATCCTCACACAGCAGTATTTGCTGAGTGAGGTGTATCCGGCCACCCTCGTTAACGGGCAAAAACCGGATTTAAACTTTGGTATATAACTAACTACTAAAGATAGGTCAAAGATCATTCAGGGTCACTTAATGATCATTATCTTGTGCATGTGGTTATTACACTTTGGTTTAAAGGATTGTTAGCTTTTTTGTGCGGTGAGCAATCAACTTCATATGTGGTAGCCTTATAGTAGTTATACATTGAGACAAGGGGGCTTGTGGGGGGTAACAGATGAATAGGTCAAAAGCTTTTCTCTGACCACATAATTGGACGACCAATATTCGACCACTGTCCCATTTTTTTAGATTTCCTAATTTATCCATTCACTGATTGTGCCTTTAATTGCAATATGCCCCAATTATAACTGTCTCACTAAGCAGAAGCATATTGTAATGTTGAGATAAAATTGAGCTGCAGTTTGGCAGGATGCCCAAATAATGTGCTGTGAACTTTTCAATATTGCTACTTTAAACATATATGGGCTGTCAAATGTATCAAGTGGTCTTTGAAAAGTGCGACTTTTAGATTTTGTTGGCCTCTGTGAATTGGTGGCGATACTTAGGAGTACTTAATTTAATGCCTGTCCCAGTGTGTGCAGCTAAACAATAGCCCTTTTAAGTTCGAAAACAGTGTCTCGTTGTGTCTCTGATATTCCAACTAGTTGCATACTTTTAAAAACTGCTAGGAAGCTATTATGGGCCACTTGTGTCGCCAGTGGTGTTGTTAGGTGAAATGATACGAAGAAAGAAATTGGAAAATTAAACAACTTCAGGCATTTTCATAAGATCATCAAGAAATTATTATAAAATTCATTTTGTCACTAAGTATGAGTATCATGGGGGAAGACTCTAATTGGATACTTTTAGTAATCTCCGAGCCACAAAGAGCCCTTCAATGCCTTTAATACACTCTGAGACGCGGGCTTTTGCGTTAAGTTCAAGACAGTGAGTTGAGAATAGGAAAAATATTGCATGTAGACAGTTCTTCTCATTGATGGTGACAGACAAGTCTTGGTGTTAATATTAGGTTGCATCATTAATGACAGATACAGCTAGCCCAGTTTTAGAGTGTGACTGGCTCAGCAGTAATAAGCCCAAGTACAAAGGCACTGATCAAATGGCTTTGAGAAGGTATTAGATGTACTTTAAAGGTATATTTCAGGATTTTGAGCTGTTTAGGGATAAGGCATGCTTTATTTATTGGGACATGTCATTCTATGCTGTTGTTTCATAATGCCCCTATAAAAAATGGGGGGTGGGTAGGGAAAAACGAATGTAAATCATAATAATGATTAAAATCATATAACGTCTGTTCCCACAAATAAAACTGGACCTTTATTGAAAATGAATAAAATTCACCTCAATGTCATGCCCCAGTATCAGTGACCATTGGATACACTCAGCAAACTCAGCAAACAATGGAGATAAAGATGTTCAACTATCAGCCAGGTATGCAGTGGAGAAAAAGCATTTCAGATTCCTGGTCATGTGGGAGTGCAGGGCCATTGTTATATTGTTTGCATTTGAAAATATGTCAGGTGTTATCACCTCGATTAATAAGTTAAATAAGTAAGTCTGAGCTTTCTATAGAGCGGTTCAAAGAAAATTGGCCATATTTTTCATTATTTATTCGCAAAAGGAAGAAAGACGAACAAAAAGCATGCCCAACAAGACTGTGGGCATAACAAGTTGCTTTGACCTAACACCTTTTTGCAGAAACCAAAATCTGATCTTATTGATTAACTATTTATTCAAATGTACCACTTTTCAGAGAAAACTTAGTGTCACCGATTATATATTATAATGTAACTGTTTAGTTATGTGAAAAGAGGATGGGATTTTGTTACTCCACCCGAATCGTGGAGGTGTTAAACCTGGAATCTTCAAACGTGCTCGCAATAGAACAATGTTCCACATATGGCCCAACTTGTGAATATCTTAGGTCATGGTTTCCTGAAGTTTGATCATCAATGTTTACTAAGGAATGTCCAAAAATTCAATTGCAAAACAAAAATCTAAACTGACCACAGATCCAACTACTCTCTAAAGTAAAACGAGTGAAAATTTCACTCCCCAAAAGAGTAAAACTCTTTTTAAACCACACCCCCCCCCACCCCCCATAAAACCACACCACAACCCCCACCCACCCCCCCCACCCAACCCCCCCCCAACCCCCCCCCCCCCCCAAACCACCCACCCCCCACCCCACCACCCCCCCCCCCCCCCCAAACCCCCCCATCCAAAATGAGTGGATTATACTTAATAAGAGTGAATTTCCCCTCAAAGAGTGAAGATCACTCCAAAAAGAGTGGATTTCCACACGTTTTCGGTTGCCTTTGTTTCACTCCAAGTGTTGGCCTTCATTTAACTCCTTCAAAGAGTGGAAACCACTCTTTTGGAGTGATGTCACCTTTTTTGAGTGGAAATTCATCTCTTATTAAGTACAAGCCACTCATTTGGAGTGGTTTACAAGAGTTCATTCTTTTGGGAGAGTGAAATTTTCATCGTTTACATTAAGAGAGTAGAAAAAATGGTTTGTCCCACTTCCTGCCCTTAAAATCTAATAGTGCATCCTTATGAAAAAAAGTGTTCCCTAAAAGACAAGTCAGTGGCCTATGCCATTTAATTTGACATTAATTTTATAGTTTACCTTAAAATGTTAATGTTAACAGGCCAAAGAAAAAAATATTTTCACAGTATGTCCTTGTTGATTTTTCACCAACATTGAAATATACATTTAAAAAAGAAGAAGAAGGTTGTTAGCACATCACCTAATGAAAAACAAAAACAGACAAAGGAAACAGTAAAGAAAAACAAAACAAAACAACACCTTTTTTTTAAAAAAAAAAACACTAAACAAAAAAAAACAGCTACGGTGAAAGAAAAAAAAGTCAAACAAAACTTTTAAACCTCTAAACATTTGTAAGTATGATCACCAATGAAAAAGTGAAAATGAGACACCAAATGCTTGCATTAGGTCTACAATACTGCCAGATTACATTCTTTAACAAAATGGTTCATATTGTTTAAATTGAATGCCTGTAAATGAGTGACCGTATCTTTAATTTTTACATACATACGAAAAACGAATTCATCAAATGAATGAATATCTTTTGGAAATCTTGCTTGACCTACTAAAAATTATTTGGAATGCACATTAATGAAGTTGAAATGATTATCATAGATAAAAGAAACCCCAATAGGCTTACCATCATATCAAAATTCGGGGGTTAAAATAAAATGATTGTATCTTGAAAAGGAATACTTTAATGATGAAAATTGGCCAGGGGGAAAACCATATTATTACTGCAAACCATCTTTTCCGCCGACATTATCCCTACTATTCAAAAGCGGTAAATCCCAGTGAAAGTAGCGAGTGAAAGTCGGCCAAAAATTTCCAGCTGGTCAAATACGTGTAGATTTGTATGTTTGTATAAACTAGGTAATTAAATCCACTAACCAACAGATACCGGCTTTTAGCTGCCTTTTTACTTCAATTTAGAAAACACTGATAGGGACTTAGTGAGTTTCTAGATGACTTTGTCTGTCAGATAAGCCACTATAATATGTGGGCCATGTCATTAAGAGGCCAAGTCAACAAGGATGAGACACATATGTATGTAGTAGGTTGTATTTGTGGGTTAATCACCTGTCGGACAAGAAGGTATGTCTAAACATTTGGTCTTCATTGCTTAAGTTCTGATCTGTTGGAAGAGAGCAAGAGGTCAGAGCGAAGAAAGAAAGAAGTACATTTTCTTGTTAATCATCATGTTTTGTTTGAAGTGATAGGATTAGCCTCTTATTTCTGTCATCATTGTTATGGGTCAAAACTGGTTTAAGGATGTGCTATTTCAAACCAAAACCTTTTGTAGCAAGTTGACCCTTTACTAAATTAACTGATATATGTGATCAGTGCTGCTAGTGATGAGATGGATTGCGGCCAACTGTTAACCAGGATAAGGACTGTTTCGGATTCAATTGCAATTATATGCAACATTTTGAAGAAGTGTAAAAAGTTAATAACTCTAAAAATCCTTCTCGCTGCTTAGATCTAAATACTTTGATATGACTGTAATCCTGTTGTCATTTGTTATGATATGAAAGATTTCATGTATTACCATGCTATCATTTAGCCACCTGTGATCCTGGGGTCTAGGTTCTAGTTCAAAAAGTTTTAGACAACTGTTCCCTCTCACTCTTTTTTTTTTTTTTGTTGCTAGTCGTGTCAAAATTATTAGTGTCAAAATATTTAGGTTTTTAGGTAATTGTGTTTAAATCCCATCTTTTGGGGTGTGGTCTGTCTTAACACGCATAAACCCCAATTACAATATATGGCTTTATTCTGTTATTGTTTTAATATTTAGAGTTGACAGGCTGTCTCTAAGATCTAATACATAGTAATTAGCTTGTGGGAGCTTAGATTTTTTATAAAATGTACCGTAAGAAAAAAAAAAACGGCCCCATAAGGCTTAAAAACATCTCCATACGGTTATTGTGTATCTGCTTACACACGCGGCGAAATGCACGCATGCACACACCCACAGGATGGCCTCTTGAAATGACGGGAATGTCGCTCACACACATACAAAGATCTACAATAGTATGGCCATGGTTGAAATAGTTCAGAAATGTACACACACATGCAAAGATCTACAATAGTATGGGCCATGGTTGTTGTTGAAATAGTTCAGAAATGTTAGCATAACAGACATACAAAAAGATCTACAAATTATGGGCATGGTTTGAATAGTTGAAAATAGTTCAGGAAATGTTAGCAGAAACAGACATGCATGCAAAAAATTGTTCTTATATCTATGGCTTTTTTGAAAATATTGCATTATGACAGTAATGTGCCATAGATCATTTGAACAGCTACAGTAGTGCTGTAGTAGATGATTTATAATTTATATATGCAGTATCTATGGAAACTTATTGGCTTTAAAATGGAAAAATTATGGCCTCTTGAATCGTTATGACTTACAAAATGTTATGATCTATCGTGATCAGCTGGCCCCTCAAAATTACCAAAGTTCAAAATTACAAATTAAAAATTTTCAATTTAAAAAATTCCATGTGTTTTTGTTTTCTTTTTTTTTGCCCCATTTTAATTTTTTTATTTTTACCAAAATAAATACAACACACAGATGTATTTCTTTTGTGTAGCGGTCTATGTTAAACTGTAAAACAAGTTTCAAATCATTTGAAATTAAAAAAAGGGAAATAGTTTCAAATCAGCAATGAATAAAAATTGTGTGGAAATTTACTTTACAAACATATAGCACAGTGCAGTCCCATGACTGTTCAAAATATGGGTTGCAATTGTCGGTTATTTGATTTTTTTTTGTTTTTTGTAAATGGATGAAAGGCCTCTGTCTACTTAAGCTTCATGATTTATTGTTAAAGGGGTATATTTTGTTGATCCATGGACCTTATCCCTTGGGCTTACATTGGAAAAAAGTTGTGCGATTTTTTATTTCATCTGAAACATTGGTTCTTGATACAAACCATTTGCTCATAACATCAAAACAAAACATCAAAATCAACTCATTTCTCAGGGATCGATCTGAACCATAAGCAAACATGAAGGTGTTATGATCATGAAATGCCACCTGAAAATTTTCCATGCCATATTTGGCATTTTGAGATAAATGTAAAGGATGACATTCACAGTCTCACAGGAATTTTTTAAACACTGAAAATTCACAACATAACATTAAAAGCAATACTTAGAGTCTGTCTCAGTAAAGTGAAAATTTCAATGGTTTAAATAAAAATATGACCAATTTTACCTGGAAGATCCGATTCAATTGCCCAAAATGATTACATTTCATTCATCCACTTCTCTTAATATATGGAAAGCCTGGGATGTACAATCATTTTGTGACCAGGCACGTGTAATAATATCTCCAGGTCAGTTTTTGGGTGATCTATCAAACTAGTGCTTAAAATTGAAAATTGTCCAATTTCCCCTCAGAATCTGTAATTGGCAGAATTAAAGGTGGCTTTTATGGGATTTAAAATACCTTTTTTATCTTTGGATTCAATAGAAATTCTCACTTAAAAAACGTTAAAACATCATGTGTAATTAAAATGATAAATTAGGAATAGTTCTTGTACATTGTCCCCAACTACTTCACAAAACTAATCCAAAGTGGCTTGTTAAATCAACACAATTTCTAACACCATGTTTTGCGATTGGAACTTATTACAGGAGAGACAATAGGTCTAGCGTGAGAGACCTAATATTTATTTGGATTGGTCGGATATACTGTCCATCAGGAGCCTCCTCAGTGCCGTTGTTAGTTTCCATCCAACTTCAGCGAATTGCACCAATCAGTTGGGATGCCAAGTTGAGAGGCATTCTAAATTGATAGCTCTGCTATTTGTGATGAGAGAAATATGTGCCGACCCAGATTCTGCCAGGTTTTCTTTGAAATAGATACATCACAATATGTGTCATTATCAAAAAAATCCACCAAACTAGGCATAATGCCAAAATGCTAAAGGCATGTGTTAGATATAACACAGTAAAGAGCCACAGTTATACTTTGATCGATTACCAAAATAGGACAGGAATTGTTGGGCTTTTACGGAGGGCTTTTACTCCTATCCTGAAAAGTAGCTCATTCTTATGATGTACTTGCCCATTCTGCTCTGTTTGTTTGGGATAGGAAGCATGATTGCAAAAAGGGGCATGAAGTGATCCAGGGCGCATAGCCAGCCCCGGTGGTTCCGAGGGGGCAATTTCCTAGTGCAAAACAAATGTCCCGATCACAAGCAAACATTTACCGGTCGCAGGGAAAAGGAATCCAGATTAAAAGGTGATTTAAACATAAAATAGCAGTGTTTATTTCCCGATTCCCCTCAAAAAAAATTTCAGGAGGGGCACAGTCTTCCCCCCTTTGCCCCAACTGGCTAACGCCACTGAACTGATAATCATTCGTAATTGCACCAATGCAGGTCTTCATGATTTCAAATATTAACATAATCTGACAAATATTATGAGTTCATGCATATTTGCTACTAATCAAAGTATAGCAAACGGCAGCCAGTTTCATTCTTAAAGATGGGTACTTTTCATTTTGTCACCATAAATTTATCCCAAAACCTTTTCCACTATCAAAATCAACTTAAGACAGTCTTTTGTTGTTGAAGTTCTTTTAAAAATATATTGACTATAAAGAAACGAAACATTTAAATTTTATAAGTGTAGATATGCTTCTATATGACGTTAATTTGAATCAAAAATGCCGTTTTAATGATAGATTTAAACCTTAGTTTACAACTCATAAACACATTAAGTAGATGAAATTAAATACTAAGTTCTCCAGGTAGACAAGGATGTATATATTTATTAATCTTTTCCCTGGAGATGGCCAGGGCACAGTAGTGTGAAAAAAAAAAAGCCCCAGGTGCGCTTGGCCGGATTCGAAAACGGCGACCTTAGTATTACTATGCACGACGCTCTAAACCGACTGAAGCTATCAAAAAGTGCAGGGTCGGGCTAGATAGAAGAGCGGATAGGATATCATCTATAGGTGTTAGGTTCGATAAGGTGTCCTTCGCTTTCCTAGCGGGGATGCATCAGAAACTGTATATTTAACATATAGGCCTACGATTATATTTGTTTTGAAATTTAAAATACTAAGTTCTCCAGGTAGACAAGGATGTAATATATTTATTAATCTTTCCCCTGGAGATAGCCAGCGCACGATTAGGGTTGAAAAAAAAAAAAAAAAACCCATGTCATTGGCCGGATTCGAACCGGCGCGACCTTCGTAATTTATTTACATGCACGACGCTCTAACCGACTGGAGCTATCAAGTATGAGTTGGTAGAGAGCGATAAATATCATCTATATGTGTTAGGTTCGAAAGGTGTCCTTCGCTTTCCTAGCGGATGCAATCAGAACTGTATATTTAACATATAGGCCTACGATTATATTTGTTTTGAAATTTAAACTACTAAGTTCTCCAGGTAGACAAGGATGTATATATTTATTAATCTTTCCCTGGAGATGCCAGCGCACGAATAGTGTTGAAAAAAAAAAAAAACCGCATGTGCTCTTTGGCCGTATTCGAACCGGCGACTTCGTATTACATGCACGACGCTCTAACGCGACCTGAGCTATCAAGCAGGGTCGGTAGAAGAGCGATTAGATATCATCTATAGGTTGTTAGTGTTCGAATCCGGCCAAGCACAAACACATGAAGTGGCGACCTTCGTATTACATTCACGACGCTCGAACCGACTGAGGCTTATCACCAGGTCGGTAGAAGAGCGATAGATATCATCTATAGGTGTTAGGTTCGAATCCGGCCAAGCCGGCACATGGGGTTTTTTTTTTTGTTTTCAAACACTACGTTGCCGCTGGCCATCTCCAGGAAAGATTAATAAATATATACATCCTTGTCCTACCTGGAGAACTTAGTAAAATCAATTTAAAATTTCAAAACAAATATAATCGGATATGTTAATTATACAGTTCTGATGCTATCCGCTAGGAAGCGAAGGACACCTTTCGAACTCCACCTAATTAGAATTTGATATCTATCGCTCTTCTACCGACCTGCTTGATAGCTCTCAATTCGGTTTAGAGCGTCGATGCATGTAATACGAAGGTCCCGCCGTTCGAATCCGGCCAAGCGCACATGGGGTTTTTTTTTTTTTTTTCAACACTATCGTGCGTCTGGCCATCTCCAGGAAAGATTAATAAATATATACCACATTAAATTAATGTTCTGCTTTCTATGCAGCCATATTGTGTGACAACAAAATGTAAGATTTATCAAAGATCAAATTAATGCAGTTGATGATTTGTGCTCCCATGGTATTTATTTTAGTTTTGATAAGCGAAGTTTAAACTGAAAACAGTTTCTAAAGGTCTGGTACAATTTTCACTCTTGTTTCAGACTTTCACTGTGTTAATTTTATATTCTGGTAAACTAAAAACTTCTATATATTTTTTGTTGTGTGTTGTGGTGCTTTCTTTTTTTTTTTTTTTAATAGCTGCAAGCAACAAATAAATCAATTTTAAATGCACAAGATTACGCAACCCAGTTGATGATAGGATGCTATGTTGGAGCTTTATTCGATGCTCTGCACATCAGAGAATAAACTGTTTTATGGAAAGAGACAGAATTTTAGATGCTGGTGGAAACCAGGATACCCTTCCATACATGGGATATCCATCCATCCATCCTCCAACCAAGCAACCAACCAACCAACCAACAACCAACCAACCAACCAACCAACCAACCAACCAACCCATCCACCCAACCAACCAACCAAACTCAACAACCGAACCAACCAACCAACCAACCAACCCACCCTAACCCAACCACCCAACCAACCAACCAACCACCAACGCAACCACACCCAACCAACGCCAACCAACCAACCAACCAACCAACCACCAACCCAAAAACAAACCAACCACCCAACCAACCAACTCAACCAACCAACCAACCAACCAATTTTTAACATTGGTTTAAATATTTTTGTAAATGTTATGCTCATTAGTTTTAATGCAGGTATTTCGTTCTCATAATAAATTCATATTCAAACTCTCTTTAATTGAACATAAAAGTGTACTGAACTGGCATTTTTTTCTTTCAAAATAATAAAAAAGCAACTTTGCTACAGTCAGTTTGTACAAATGTTGCAAGACAGGGTTTTGTAGTTAATTGAATCAAGATAAATTGATATTGCTATTTTAGGTTTAGTTTCATATAACTGTAGCAAGTAATTTAGCAGTTCAATTATCTGGTATCCTTGAGGAATATGTCTAGGCTGCATTGAAATGTTTGTTAAATGTTTGCCACTTTCAGAATGAGAAGAGTTAATTTGTATCACCCATAATGCAATAGGTTAGGTTATCACTACATATTGATGTCATGTGACTCCTACTTGCACCAGTCACTACAGTGGCCCGGAAAATATTTTTCCGGGTGGTAGGCGTGTCCAGACTGCGAAAATATTATCTAGAATTGGTACTGTGTGAAGATAAATGTTATCAGTCCCCATAGAGAATATGTGTAAATGAACTAAATCCTTAAAGGTGCGTGTTTCCGATCGTCTTTGGGACCCCCTGATTTACCCAGAAGTAGTATCGATTTTGATATCAGATGAAAGGCTGTATTTTTTCTTATTGTCGTGCCTAAATTTGACCCTCAAATCCATTTAATTCCCAAGATATAACAAAAAAACGGCCGTTTTTAGTGGTTTAACCATCTTTTTTGTCGCACAGTATTGAATAGGGCCTTGGGCAACATGCATTAGTGCATCTACATCAAAACCGCAAGTTTGTTTTTTCCCACTGTTACTTGATGGGGTGGTATGTGC